>MNPL01003172.1:1057-31360 GCA_002081605.1 Tropilaelaps mercedesae
ATTTCTTCGTATTGTGAAGTTTAAAGATATGTTATAATAGGAGAACATTTCATTAACTTGTCATTATTTGTAAACCAGGTACTGCATAGCGTATTTTTCACTGAACTAAGTCCGTGTATATTACTATTTGTGAAACTGTCACGGCCACCCCTACAGGTGTACATTGCATGTAAAAGGATTCACGTCATGCCAGGTAAATGTTTGTGATGAGGTGCGGGTGGATTCGTCAGGTGATGGCTTGTGAGGGCTAAGCTACACACGATATCATCAGCATTTCGCCGACGTCGTTCATCCAATCCTTGGTTTTCCTCAATAGATAGACACATCGATTAATACTTCAGTGAGAAGCTGGGATAACATCACCAAAGCCAATCATAAATGCTCATCAACAACGGATTCTGTATCCATCTGGTGAAAATGCCGGTGAATTTGGTATACCATCGCGTTTTGTTGACATCGTCTCCATAGTATCGACTGATAGTGAGGACAGGTGAAGCTTATGCGATCATACTAGTATATAGTCACTTTGCAACCACATTCGAATGTGATGTACTGATATCCTTAGAAATACGAATTTGGTTGAAAAACACTTCATTGTAGTTGTGAACCGACGTTCTTCATTCATGGGCTACGTAAATATCCCGAAATATAACAGATATATGTATGAATGCAATGTTTCAGAAGCTGAGGCGGGGGTTGATATCCTAGCTTTCTCGAGATTTGTTGTGTGAAGATATTTAGCAAAATTAACAGAAACATATACAGACGTGCGGTAATACAGTGTGGGCGTAATGCCGCGAGCTTCAACCGTTCAGGTTGGAGTTTCGTGTGCCAGATGCGAACTGGATCAATATGTGTACTTTTAAGTTCGTTAGTAAAGTTGGTATTCAAGTAAGCATGACTTTACGGTGCTTGAAACGAAATATATAATATCTCAGTTTTTGGCGAATTGACTTATTGAATGTCGTAGAGGCTACACATGTCGTCTACACAAGCTGTTATATGGAGTATCTGTATTATCAAGTAGAAACAGGAGTGGTAATAATTAACCGATTGAACTCTTTGATTGCAAAAAAGGATTAGAAGAACCTGTATCCATATAAGCAAATAACAAGCAAAATTAACTGGAGAATATAAGTGAAATATATACGATTAGATTCTATTAAATTTATCCGAAGTGATCTAAAAGCTGACGTTTGATGTTTATTATAATTGACATTTAATTCACCACACTTTCACCGTCCTATCGCGCTTTTGATGCTTATGTCGAGGTTGCTTCTAAGACAATTGGATGGCATTCCTCGAACGCTAGATCGCTATTCTAGATCGTCTGACTATTTTTTTTATCCTAAACGTTTATGGTTACAGAAAAAGAAATAAAATTGAACAATAAGTTGTAACTCGAACCAAATTTGTAAAGAGGCAAAACGATTGAAAACACTGGAAGGTGTGTCCAATTGTATCTATATTAGTGGCACTTTTTTCGGTGAAACAGACTTTAAAAAAATATGGTTCCTATGTTTTGTATGACCTATTCAAATCCCTTTACTCTTCTGTTATTTTTATTCCATGCATCCATAAGTGCATACATCCATCCAACGACCACTAGACTTAGTTTCGATACTGCGGCGTTATCTTGAGACGCTTTATTTTTCAGTGCTTTTTTTTATTAATTTCAAATGTTCTTTAGTCAAGCATTGTCACTCGGCAATGACACACTCATACCTAAGCTCGATTCTATTTTTGCTTTTGCGTGTGTAAGGCGATGAGATTTTTGTGCATGGCCCATTGTAGTTAAATGGCCGAGCAAATATTTTTAGACTTTCCGCGCGTATAGCCACCACAGAGTTTATTTCACGCTATAAGCAGTTAACCAGCTACCCGGCAAAAACGATTATCGTGACACATTGAATGACTTGTTTTTGCGAAAAGTAAATTCACAGCCATTACTAACCTAAAGAGAGAGGGAGCGATATAAGATCAGGTCTTACCGACTTATTACAAGCTTCTATAAGTATATAATACTAGTCATCACTTCAGGGCGAATATGAGGTATCATTAGTATATTTTCCGTTGACGGGTACTTACCGGAATCTACAACTGCAGTGAGCATCAGAGAGTATACAACGAGGATTGTACTGACTAGGATAAACGCGTATCCACTTGTGAATGTCCTCCGTGACGAAAACTGCCCAAGAGGCTCCCGGGGCGGCTCTACCGCCCACGTGAGGACCATTGCGCCTGATGCCCCTCTTCCCCAAGCTGCCTCTCGCGGCAGCCACGTAGAAAGGCTATAACAGAATTGTGATGCCCTGGCTAGCGCGTTCTGGAATTACTAACCTACAGATTCATTGAAAAATTCAAAAAAATGAAAAGCGTTAATTCATTCAGCACAGACATAAAATGAAGCACCGGACAAATATAAGCGGAATACAGAAAAACCATTTTCTGACTGTTCATGATTTATGCAAATCACTAAGGCAGAAGTTCTGGCAGCAGTGCTTCAACGAAGTATGTATTAAACAGAGAACTTTTTTCTCGGATCAAATAAGCTCGAATGTCCAAGGCATCTAGGTTCTTCTGTTTTTTCATGCACTTCGACGTCCAGTGTTCATGAAGTTCCTGTATATATTAATCGTATGTAACAATATTATTTCATAATTGTTTTCTAGCTACGGAATATTACCATTGAAGGGTACAGTTTGGTACATATGATGACTCTCTCTAATTCGAATCGTAGAACTGGGTCCGTTACTTCACAACTCAGCTCGGCTTAAAGGCCTAAATTTATCTTCTGATAGCAAGGATAGTTATATAAAAGGATTATTAAGGAGAGTTTTAAACGGAGAATTCATAGATTTTAATACAACAATATAAAATGAATTCAATTTCACCAAGAAGTTAAGATACATGTATACTTTTCCGTTTCATTGTGTCTTCTATATATTATTTTATCTTCATTAACTAGCGTATTACATTGTTCTATGCTAAATATATTTCTTTAGTGAGAATATCATAAACGAAAAAATGTGTGACATAGACTAAAAGTTGTCAAACTAAGTCAAGTAAATTTTAAAACTATTCAATTCTCGTCACATGTCAATCAAAAAAGAAAATGTTGAGTAGCATTGTAGGTGTCTGCGCCTTTAGTTAACTGTAGATTTGATGCCACTATAGAATTCACTTAGAGGTGCTCACTAAAAAACACTTATTCAAAGAACAGCTTTTTTTTCGATGCCGATCGTGTCGTCTTAATCTACTATAATATATAATCCCGGATTATTTAAAAGTCAACAAATAGTCAACAATTCATGTTGGCACTGATCAACATGAAACACGGAAACATGGCCTTTAGAACATGACAGAAGAAAGTGATTAATAGGTAGCGTGTTTATAATAACCTAGGTGAGCGCCATAGTGCACAAATACAAAGATAGAGACAGGCTAGCTTACTTTTCACGAGACACGTCAATGCTATTCAGCTGTGGTCAGAATATCTTTAATATGTTCTAGGTTGACCCATGATACAGCCACAAAGCCATTTAAGTCGCTCAAGTATTATGTGCAAACTTGCATATGTATGTTTTATACAAAGATGTGAGCTAGTCGAAAGTTTTTTTTTAATTAAATAGTGATAATAGTAATGGGTCCATATGCTACGCAAAAATTTTGAAGGGAAAAGTCTGTTTTGCTGCACATTTTTTAACGTGCATTACCGCAAGGTTGCAAAACACCATTTACTAAGGAATTAAACTTTGCAGTTAGTAACATAAAAGAGATGTAAAATTTAGAAACAGTGTTAGATCCATAACTAATGTGGGACATTATGTACATCTATTTCACTCGTCAGGCACCAACGTTCGCACTACTAGGTTTAAGTCTGTAAATCAGAGCAATACGCTGAAAGCAATTAATGTGAACGGTAAGCACGTCGGTCAAACGTTACTGCATTCTGCGCCGGCTAAGTAGTCGAACCCGAATAATCAAGTCTGCCTTTCTTGGCATTAGCTTAAGCTTTTCCCAATTTGTCCCAATTTGTTATTAATATTGATCGAAGTCTTATGATTCCTTAGTCTCTAAATAGTCTTACTGCATATAGGATACAATGACAGGGAGTAAATGTTGCTCAGTACTGGTAGCAGCGGCAAGCAGTCACAACGGCTTTAACCCATCCAGCCGAAACATCTACATTCAAAAAACAACAAAAGACCACCGGCAATTGACCGAGAGCAGAATCAATCCAAAATGGCGCATTGTAAAACTAAACTCATCCATCCAACATGCCGATGTCACTGAAATTTTTGATTTTGTCGATTCTGCGTATTGTGGTTGTATCGACGTAATGTATTCGTTATTGGCTCAATAGGATCCGCCTAAGCCACCACTTAACGACAAACGGATGAGCTTTTCGATAGCAATAATTACGTTCCAGTATTCGCTTACAGGGCTACAGTAAGGACTGGACGAATCTATTGAAGTGATGCGTCAATTTTATCAGTACAATATCGTCAACGGTTACGCTTATGGTAAATATATCCATCCATAGGATCTGCTAGCAGTAGCCGGTAGCAATCCGTGTATTTATATACATTATATCGACTTTTATCAAATAACCGTATAATAATCAATCCAAATATGTTCTCCGAATACATAAATCCTTTAATGCTCGCCATCGGACCCAAAAAGGCAAATTTTTGGGTAACCCATAATTAGGTGTGGTTCTTTAGCAGTTACACTTCTTCAAATTATATGGACATGATCATGTAAATTTCCAAATTATCACCCAGAATTTTTGTAAGGCTTTTTAGCACATGCATAATGACGATTAAAATTGATTAGAATTCTTAACTATTGCTTGAAGCCTAACGTAATTGTGCCGTATACCATTATTTCGAGATAATTTTCAACTACATGGTTTCTAAGGTTGTAATGGTATAGCAGCCTGAAGTTTTGCGTGCTGTAACAAAACCTTAATGAAGATCTATGTTTACTTAATGTATTTAAGCATATTATATATTATTAGACTTACTTGGAAGTACCCAAGAATTATTAAAGGGGTGGGTGGCCTACATGGCATTGTTAAGCCAGTGTGCCTATAAGCATCCAGTTGCCATAAATAGCCCTGACTTTTGCATTTCAGGTAATCTTATTGCTCATAGACACGATTTATCATCACATGTTAGCAATTTAGAAGATAAGCATAACCAAAAAATTACGAAAGATGACATAAGAAAGAATTTTATCGTTATGAGTCATAGAATTCTAACACCAAAAAATACCGAAGCCAACTCTAACGACTGGATTCATACACATCGTCCTCTTGTATAAATAGAGACAGTCAAAAATACATGAAGAAGATTTGACTATTTGGCGTCGTACTCATGGGACTACGATGCCAGGCTACCGTAATTATTAAGCTGAACATATATTAAAACATTGTATCTTTAGTATCAAAGCCTAGCATTATTCGGTACATCATCCTGTAAAATATGTTTCTCGCGTGCAAAGAAAAGGAAAACATTCTATAAGAGACGAAAGCTGGCATGGACGATTATGTAAAAGGATGCAAAAAATATATTTTAAATTTAGTTTCCAGAAGTCTCAATCTAAGTGCGATACGGTTATATAGTTTAAGTCAGTATATCGAGGCCACATGGCACCTTAGAGCTAGAAAGGACATATTAAAAATACATATGAGTATTTGACTGAAGCATTTTTCTGACCCTGTATAATCCGGAAGTGGCTCGGCGAGCTGGGGCTTGAACCGTGAAACAGATACATTGCCAGATAGTATCCAAATATTTTTTTAGGGCTGATCATCAGCCAGAATTTAACGTTCACGGTAGCAGTTTTTTGCATTGCTTCGTAAGACCAACGCCATAAAAATGTAAATGTGCACCGGCGGGGTTCACACCCGTGCACCTACCTGTCTCCGCCGGTCGCAAGGCGCAATCGAATGCACCAAGCTAACGGACCAAATAGTATCTATAGAGGGCCAACGAAATGAGCACAAAGGAAGTTTATGCATAGAGTCTTTTGAGTGTAATAGAACTATCAGCAGCATGTCCATAGTGAAACGAGTGCGAAAGAAGGCCGATTAACAAATTCAAGCTAAATTCGAGCTAAAGTTGCACGCAGCATAAATCCCTTTTTAAAAAAAAAATTTTAACTTTTAAATAATTATATCTTCTTGCTGAATTTTATTAAAATCTTAATCTCGAAGACTTTTGCCTTTATATTTCACGATATGCCTGTATGTTCATCAGACTTCCTGAATCTCTCAACCATCTTTTTAAGAGTGAATTAATATTTGTGACACTACGACATCCGTCACTACCGGTATAACTAATTATTTTCCACAAAATTGTTAGATCTATTTCGAGTCGCAGTGAGTCTGCCTGTTTTTCATAGTTAATGAGGCTTGACACTGTTTTTTCTGTCCATAGGTTTTCTGTTGGAATCCTGACAAAGCCAAGGTAAAGCATGGTAATTTCTTGGAATTTATCAAGTTATACGATTACGGTTATATATCGCCATCATCGATAAAGCTTACATCTTATATCTGTTCTGTACACAAAATGGTTTGTACCTGACCATGGATAATTCGTTTATTGTGTCTAAACAGGCCTATGATCTCCTGGAGCTCGAATCGGCAAGAGCTTTGGGTTTGACAGACCCTGCTCAGCCCATAATGATGAAATTTAATTATTGATATGTTTATAGTTGCAATTTGAGTGTAAACCGGGACTGGGGGCTTGACAGTGCGAATCAGTCTTAGTAAACCTAACGGAACGTTCATTTCTTTGGAAATAATTGCAGATGCCAATGGTCCTAAATTGTTGTTACGAGCTTTCATGATCTTTATTTATTCCTCTGGTCCTTCCCTTTGTGTTTCCTTAGTTGATGCTAGCAGAAAAGACAACGCCGAGGATGCTGAGTCAATAACAACAAGAGTCTTCACTGATGATCATCTCTTGTTATTTCAGAATAGAATAGTTCTCAGCGCAAAGAAGAGGTACGCAAGAAAATATTACTACATTATTGATTGGTTATTGAATCACCATCGCTATTCGTCTACATAAAGCGTTGCTATTGTAAGGCATAGATGGCTCAATGCGGTTGCAGCGGTTTCAGCTCGGACAATATCAGAATCACCCGTCGTGTGCGCGGTGTCTTTTTCTGCTTTCCTTATCGCGCTGTAGTCGTTGTCTACTTCTGGTGTCGGGCATCGACGCTGGTTTACCGGTCGGTTTTTGCTACTTCGACCGTCGTCTTGCGGCGGCGACCTTGTGCGGCCGTGACCTTCCGGCGCTGCGTTGGGGCTAAAGCGATCTGACGTAATCACTCACTCACTTTCAACGTGGCTGCAGTACCTAAAGATGGGCGGCTACTGCCGTCAACACACGGTGGCGGCACCGCCGAAAAAAAGCAAGATCATCACGTTGAGGTGCCACGCTGAAGGATTCGTGTAAATCGCATCCGTTGACCAGAATCTTTTCGCGCTATTTGATGACTACGGTGGTGAGCAGGTGAATGGACAGCCGCATTGGTATTCGAATCGTTCCCTATTTGTAGATTTTTTTGGTAGGGATGGAGCCCCTGTAACAGGCACTGTATTCTAGAGTTAGTTGTAAATGGGCTTCAGTGGCCTCCGGGTTCGATAAATATTATTTGCCGTCTAATGTACGTTCGCCGATTCTTCATTTCAGCAATTAATTCGTTTCAACACTGTGTAGTTCGGCTGACCCCTAGTATGAAATATATAAATTTGTCTAGATCATCAGAGTACAAAAAAGTCCTTTATTCCAAATCATTTTGTAAAACAGTCAGTTTCCCTGTGTGAACTCAAAGTACATATGTCTTTCAACATTGGAGCTAGCCAGTCCAGAATGCTGCTGCAAAAATAACAAATCTGTTGTAATTGTAATTTAATTGTAAAGCTTACCCAAATATGCAGGCCTTTTATATGTAACCTTCAAAATAAATCGAAGTCCGTAGATATGTAAAGCCGCATTTCGAATAAAATCTAAGAGCAATTTATGTAGGTTTATTTAGAAGATTTATTTAGAAGTCCACATAATATTTGAGCATCACGCAGTAGACTCCTTTTATATTAGTTTCGGCGTCCAAAAATGTATTTCGTCTTCTCTGTTTTCTGCTTCAGTGCGATGCAGCCAATTGAACATTCATGGAAATAAATTTCGGGCAAAACTTCAAATAACAATGTTACAGTCTATTTTAAACATGGGTGTATAACATTGCATATATATAAATAATAATATCCTCATCGATGCACTTTTTCATCGATATAATTCTACTGCATTTAATAATTTGAGATGAAATATAGAGAAAGTTCAGTAATTCACGAATTAGATTCTTTGAAAAATTTTATGGAGCATTTTTCACTATATATTCGACTGCTGTTCTTTAAACTGCTATTCTATACATATATTATGTTGATTTCATGGTTCTATCCTTGTAATTTGAATGATCTAGTATAACGGATGTCACATCTGGCTGTAGGATTTCGATACGTGAATTATTTGGCATATAGTTTTTTATGAAACTAAAAACCTCAAGTTGATATCCGGCAATTAGGATTCTGCTTTCAGATATTTGACTTGTAGTCGTACAATGCGCGAAAAGTTTGTTTTGAACTTGTATCTGCTGTTGCTGCGCAGCGGCGATAAACAGAATCCGATCGACATAAACTGTTACAATTCAAAAATATTGGGCTAGAAAGGCGCATTTCTATAACACCATACGTATGGTAGCTAAAGTACAGACCCATCCGATTATCCCAGCACGAGCAAACGCAATTCTAAAATATGTTAAATGTAGACACGAAACAATTTCTTCAAGTAGCTTGAATCCCCACAGAAGCTTACACTCTAATTAGATAAAGTAAATCCTAAGAACTGCAATTGAACGCCAACATTTTTAAGCATCGATTTTGAAATATTGAACATATTTTGTTAGCCCTATAGAACAAATTGAGCTTTCAAATATTGTTCCGTAGTGGTCTCTCTAAAAATACCTACAATACTTACATTGCCCTAAATATCCTTCAGTTAAAAGTTTGGTGTTGCATAACATATATGAAGTAATCGATACAGGGCAGAAATAGTAACTTTGTACCAAATAAGATTTCTTAAAGCTTAATTGAAATGTGATACTTATTCGATATTAACTAATGACATAAATAGAGAAAGTTTATGGGCATATTCTAGAAAAACTTATTTCGTTCGGCGTTTATTTCCAGTGTTGAGAAGGTTTGAGGTAAGGCATGTAGTCCAGTAGTCCTTTGTAAACCAGACTAGGTCTTACTGGGATCTAGGTCTCACTAGCAGTTATGAGGTTTATTTAGTTAAGTCGTGATGAAATTCAATCTTCGGAATACCTAATTACTACACTTACACAAAATGTCAGCAATGCCGGGACCATCCGTCGCAAAGAAAGCATTTATCCTTTGTCATATAATGTTCGAGCGTGTTCAAGGTACGGGTTTTTTGTGATTAGGTCGCCCATATTGCGGAGTCTTACACTATTTGGAATTGCGTAGTTATTGGAATAACCACTCGCAGGCCAGAATTTCAGCCCATCCAAGCAAAACTGATTATCGGCAAGTTTTACCGCTCCGAAGTAGAAACTCAGATAAATAAAAGGTATAATTCTGAGTTATGACTCTGTTATATCTATATAATGACACCTATATCGTCCAACGTAATCTGAAACATAGCACGGTAAAATGCTGGGGATAAAATACATTGTCATACTATTAAATGATTAATGATCGTGTAGATACCACATAAAAATTTCGCGATGACTGAACGATTTTTAGTATCTTCCTTTTTGTCGCTCGTTTCCATTATTGTTCTCGCACGTTGCAGAATAAACACGCAATTTCTACGAACCATGACGCGCGTGTGGGAGACCAACGATGCCGAGAGGTTCCGCTGGTCACTTGTTACTATCGCTTTACTATATAAGCAGACATATGGTAACGGCATTTGCCCTTAAATTAGTTGGTTCATATGGGACACGCAAGTGGCGACGACAGCAGACTCGCCGTTGCAGTTACAGTGATTCTAGCTGTCGCTGTGTTGTCCTGTTGGTATTGCTGTTTCGTGGTGTGAGACAATCCTTTGATTTCGTAGTACTCCACAGCACGACTCACCCATAGAACAAATACAGCATTCATGGCATCAATAAGAGACCGTGCCGGTGCTTAATTGTAATAATACCGCAAAATCAAAGTAATGGTAAAATGAAAGCAGTAGACGATCGCCTAGCCCTAAGTGAAGAAGTCAACAATCCATTGGAAGCTTCTTCCCAAGAATTGATATACTTGGGAAAATTGCTTACACTATACACACAATCTGAAGTCAAAGCACGCAAGCATGTGTAGTAAACCAGAGATTGTCACTTATTTATGATTTTAAAAAATATGTTGTTTGTATTTTATTAATTACATCCCCTATAACGGACACAGGACGACCGCATCAAAACAAGCTGCTGTTTCCGAATTTTGGACCCACAACAGGGTTTAATTTAAATATGTTTGAATCACACTAGTTTTAAGCGATATTTCAATTATACAATCAAAGACCGTACAATAATATAGCATGCATAGGTGTATTTAGGCGGCTGTTAAAGGCGTTCACCTTACAGGTTTGAAGAAATACTAATATGGAAACTTTGTGTTCTGTTTGTTTACCGAATACGAACGATCACATTGAACAACGCTACTAAATAATTAGCGACCCAGTTATGTTATAAACTTTGCCAGGCCATTACAAATAAAGACGAAAGCATTACTTCTTTAATTGATCCCCATTCAACTACAAGTGTCAATTCATTGATGCCTGTGTTGACTACAAGGTTTAATTAATCGATGCCTGTGTGAGAACATAACTAAGTCGATGCGGTTGGAATTTTATTCCCTCTCCTGTAAGAATAGCTTATATGCTGGTACAACTTTTTATGTAGTACGAACATGACAGAGTCATTCATTTATAATTGTGCGATGATTTGATATAAGATGCTATATTACATAAAATGGATATACCAATATTGGTTTTGGAAGAAAGCAAAAAGGCTAAATCACGGCATACATCCGCTAATGTTTTAGGTCCGGACGGTATACCGCCGTCAGTAGCAAAAAATGGTTGTAGGAAGATTATGGTATGTTTGCCGGATATTCTTTCATATTAGAAGATCGTAGAGTGATTACCGGAAGCTGGAAAGCACGGTCACTGCTGTTATCCGTCAATGTTAGGATCCTATGCTTGAATTTTACTTACGATGGGGTGCTAGGGATACAAAATCTTGAAAACGATATGAAGACTCTAGCGGCTGCGAACGAACCTGAAATCTTAGTTACGGCACGGTCATGGTCCCTAAAAGTGTGGAGCATGAAACATCTTCGTTTGTTTCATGATTCAAGAGAAATCTGCATTGTCTTGCGCTTTGTTTTATAAATATGACTCCAATCGTCCGTAACGGGCTATGAACTATCCAGCGGAAACTACACTTGATGAAAGAAATAATTAGAGTCTTTTCCATGGCTCTTAGTAATGTAACGGTCATGTTGATGGCCAGTAAAGAGGTTTGACACGGAACGGATATGTACCATGCTTACAGACGGCTTTGCTGCGACCGCCCCGCATTGTGTTGTCCATTAACTTTTACGTTTTCTTTCCTACATTTACTCATTACTTATGCGTGGTGTTAAGCGAGATAAAGTTGCTGCTTTTGCAGATAGTTCTGTCGCTTTGTTATTACTCAGTAGATGCTGTCGCCGGAGCGGAACTGCCAATGATTGTCGACTAAAGAGACGATTTATACAGAGAATTCTTGTTCATTATTTATGGACGACCATCCCGTGAAGCATAAGGTAGCAAGAATGAGTAAGGGAACTGAACTATCAACTTCGGAATGACACGAGAATAAGATTGCATTGACGAGGTGAATTTTGACGATAGTCCAAACGTTAGACTACGATACGATATAGTTGAGTGAATCGTCGTGACTTGATTATAAATGCACAATATGTGGGAAAGATACCTTGTTTTCCAAGCCGCTGAGATAGAAGGGAAAGCGCCACGATGCAAAATTAAGGGAACTGAAACTCCAGTTATTTTCAGAAGATTAGACAGTAGTTACGGATAAATAAAAGACAGACCAACCCGTTGTCTATACAGTTTCGTAACTTTTTGAAGTCTTTCAAAAATACAGAAGTACTTAAAATTCTGTCTATTCGTTGACAATTGAAAAATCGAAAAAGAAACAAGGCTTAATCCAGGATTTAGAGAGAATTCATCGCACATTATCGAAACTGATATTAAAAGACGTGAAGGACTTTCACATATATCTGAATTTACAAAAGCAGCCTTTGCATTTAGATAGATATGGAATGGAGTAGTACTCAAAATGTATAAGTAAATTTTCATCTGAAATAACAGTATAACATCTCCGCTTATCTTTTGTTTTATTGAAGAAGAATCGAGTTTCATAACAGCGCTATTGGCATGCAGTGTCAAAATGTCGTAAAGCTACCGGCAGCGTTTGCAAAACATTGCGGAAACCGAGGCGGAAAAACACCTGATACAACTACCCTATATAAATAATTGGATCTCTTCGGATATCTCGACGCGAACATATAAATTAATATTAAGAGTAGCCCATAATACGGTTTCAGGGTCGATGTCTGATAAAAGGCTAAGCTGAACGATAATGGAGGCTTCGAATAGATAAGAAACGTCTGCCCCCGTTGGTCGGTCAACGAAATTGTTGACAAAGGTTTACGACCGAGTATACGGCTAATAAAAACGCCTTCATCTTGCTTTTCGGCATAGACAAACGACATTTGTACAGTGAAGATGCTCATCAAGCATATGTTGCTTGAAGCAAACTTTGCTGCGCCCTGTACTTATGCTGAACGAAACTGTTGACGATCATACCGTCTTGTCAACAAAGTTAATTTAGAAATGATACAATTCGCTTTGAGCTCACGTGTTTTTAGTGTTAATCTAATAACCGAAGTACAATCCCTGTTGGGCCAACGGTAAGTCGTTAAAGTCTCCACAGTATGTTGCGTATAAACCCTGGTTTCATAATTGGAGCCCAATGTGAATCAGTTACAAAGGCTGCGGTACTCTTAGCACTGCCAACATGCTCGTAACACTATACAGCATTTAACGATAGACTATACAGTTGCAAATATAAAAACTTCTTGTACACACTTAACCTCGTTCATGATTTCTCAACGTATACTTTGCTTAAATAATGAAATACATCTCAATCTCAACTTCGTTTCTTCGACGGAACTACTACATGTATCCTCCATCCATAATAATTAACCTGGCTGGCCAGTCAATATATGCGGTTGAGATTGCCGCCGGGTTGGACCCGTTCAAGCGCGACGTTAATACTTGGACGAATCAGATGGTAACTGACCTTAAACCTAGTTGATGTTATAAACTAATTTTACCACCTAAAATAATATTAAGAAAATAGGAATAAAAAGTATCCGAGAGGCCATGATTATTTGTAAAGGGATACAAAAAACGCTTGGTAAAACTCGTAATTGTACAGTAATATTATTGAACGTTGCCCAGAGATTCGTCCCACCTCCGTCGTTGCCATTAATTTAACATGAAATAGGAAAATCGCAAAAACAGCAGCAAACATTTCGATCATTCGTCTGCTGCCTATAACGCGGCGTAAGGCTTTAGTTGATTTTTCACGAAATACCATGTATATAAGTATACATGGTATGCTTAATGGCGTGTCTAGTTCAAAACAGACAATACACCTGGAGTACGGGTTGTGTTGGCGTTCCGAATAGTCCCAAAGACGCCGATTTCCAAAAGGCACTGCCTTCAAATAGACGTCCTTGACCCCATGGACAACGACGGCACTGAAGTCCAGAACAACCAGCCAATTTTGAGGAAAGCAAGCCACACATTCCAACAGAAAAAAAAACAATGACGCACAATCCCACAATACAGCGGATACACGACAAACCGTCATTTCGCCCAGCATTTATAGTCAGAACGAGGTGCTTATTTCAAAGCCACTCTCAATAAGTTGCAAATTTCAATCACTCATCGCCTCACGGTATAGGACTAAGTGCCGCCAAAGCTGACGTGAAGTTTTCGTCGAGCTCTTGTTCATTGACTCCACTCACTTGACTTATCGACAAAACCGAATTAGCGGGCCACTTGTGTTTAGGTCCGATAGGGCAATTGTTGTTTTTTGAGTCCTGTTCGGCTGCGCAATGGCTCTAACCAGATAGTGTTGACTATATTGAGAACCGCGGCGTGTGCTCTAAAAGCTTCTTAAGGACCTTTCTTAAATTCAAGTCAGTTTAAACTAAATATTATATCAGTCACATTCTTATTTGTTAAACGCATTTTGATGGCTTACGTTACGCGTCGCATATTACAGCAGAGATTCTTTCTTTAAAAACAAACTCATATTAGTTTCTCGCACTAATACACCCGAATACGATTTCACGTTACTATCAAAACTTTGTTACTATCTAACTCGGAATACAATAATGTAAGCAACCTAAACTATTGCTGTTAATTATATATCTAAGAAGAACATTATTTGAGGATCTCTCCCGTTTAATGCTCGAAACAGCTTTTGCGTACTTCAAGCCTACATAGAGGATATTTCAAGAGACTGGATTTTAATTAGCAAGCATTACCAGCATTATGGCATAGCCTCCCACGCCATCATCAGAATAGTAATGATTTACATGGCTGCGCACAACTGGCCTTCCAGAAGCGGGGTGGAATAGACCGAATCTAAAAGTTCTTCAGACTCTCTATGTTCAAGTGCAGGCAGCGGAACTGTATCAAAAACATTCTCCAAATAGATGTGCTTAAGAGCGAGCGGCGTCGAGAACCCATCCAGTATCATTTTAAATTGGCTAGAAATTTGTCCATGATACCTATCTTAGGATTATGGTCGAATTTTTCTCTACTTTGCCAGGCATTTGGGGTATGAGGGAGGGTTAAAAAGAAATATCCTTAAAAAAACTTTTAGAGGATATTCATTTCGTCCACGTAAAACGTTTGCTCTTTGCCGAAAATGGAGTTGGGCCTCGAACAAATTTAAGCAGTACGATGTGCCACTGTGATCCACTTTGACGTTTGTAAGTGTTCTCTTGACTGCAGTAGTAGTAGTAGTAGTAGCATTGTTGTGAAAAATTTACTTCATGAACCTCGTCAGTCCCCGCGCAGCGGGCGGCCTCCATCAGTTTAAGTTCATTTAAATTTAATATTTTTGTCTGTTGTTGATCGTGTATTTAGCAACTAGTTGCCATTTCACAGATACTAATATTCCTTAGAAAGAAGGGACAACGCAAAACAAAACGTAGAGATGGGTTGACGTAGAGACTAATGAAAGGGAAGAAAACGGAGCCACACATAAGAAGTATAGAGGATCAAGTAGAGAATAAATGCATGAAAGAAAGGAATTTGAAGGAAGGGTGTCTACAACAAAAAAATTGAAAAGTCTGTTAGTCTTGTAGACTGTCGTTGCTCCGGGTATTCTTATAGTTACTGTCGTTGTAACAGGTATCATTGATCCGCCATTGTTAATTTGTATGAATGGATGCGAGGGTGCGTCTAGAGGTGCACAGAGCAACTTGTTATTCAAATAATGCTTCTTTGCCAAGTAGTATGTTTTCTTTAGTGTTTTTCATCGAACGATGTCGTATAAGCGTATGAACTAACCCAAACACTAAATCTGGCCACGGGACATTATAACAATTCCAGATCAATATTTATTTTTTTGCACATCTCCTTACTTTTGCTATGCATGCATTCCAATCGCTTTTCAAAATATTATCTTGAATATTCTATACCTCTACTTGGTAGTGCCTACTATCGACTTTTAAGATATATAAAGGTGAAAGGAGCGAAAATAAGGATGACACAATTTACTCATTAGGAATTATTGGAAAGTGACTTTGATTACATCACTATCAAATGTTTTTTGTAGCCTTCACCATTACAAACATGCTTAAGCGGTTGTACCGCTTGTGCTGCTGCTTGGCAGATCTTCAGATCGAATGGTGTATACATACAGTTATGTATTGCTGTGCTGATTGGATCAATCGGATAAGCCAAATATATTCAATACATTTGCTAGAGTCATTAAATTAACTTACCATCGGTCGTTTCTACTTCCCTCTTAATTTCTCCCATTTTTGTTTCCGCCAAAGGCACCTGGACACGAAACAAACTTTATTTTGTGTCTCTCGCTCGTGTCCATCGGTCGCAGTAGCGTATCCCTCATTGCCTTAGTTATCCAATGATAATAGAAATCGCGGCGAGGACGGGTTTTACTGCTGATTAGAAGAATACTATGGAGTATCACGGATTAGGAGAATACCTCACTATTCCAATCAGCCACAAAACTCTACTACTATATTACAAAGGAAGTAATTAACACATTCGAAATAGTAATCATTGTTTAGTACTACCACTTCTGCTACGGGGGCTGTCCATTGTTGTTTCGTTTACTTGAACGATGCCTTATTTGCTCCAATATTACTGCGCTACCGATACTTCTGAAGTACCGTGCTAAGTGAAGAAGATTTGGGGTTGCATGGCAGGTATCGAAAGTTCTTTAGCTCTTTTGTGCAGTCTTTATCGTAGATTGCTTTTATTTTCATGGTTCAACAACCAAAATGGGAAAAACGCGGTTTACCTAATTTTAAAAGTGAACTATAGAGAAGATGTAGAATAGTCTTATAATTTTCAACCATTCGAAATTGATACAATATGTTAGTATTTTTAGTGGAAGTTCCGCTTAATAACCATATCAAGTGCACGACAGCTTCTAGTGCTTTTAATATATAATACAATAAAGGAAATTTGCAAATAATTTAAAGAAATACTTGAATAATTTAGTTTAGTTTTTTATTAGCTTATATAAGAACATATCGAATAAGTATTGAATGTGGCTTTTGTACGAACAGCCCAGAGCAATGTCTTAAGTTTTTTTTTATTTATCTATGAGCATTCTTATATACTCAGCCTTACGCAAAACGCGCTTGCCCTTTCTAGCCTCGAGTCAGACTGTGACCACCACTCTTTATTAAATATATTAGTCCTACACACACGTCCTATTCCTTAACATGTCTTTACCCCCATTCATTACAATTAAAGCTCAGTAATGCCATTATACTTCCAGTCATTGTCTAATTGACGCTTATTGATACAGAAACTTATTTTGCCGAGTGTTTTGGTGTAAGTTTCTAAACACTTGGTTGACTTAACTTTTGCAAAAATCTTCTACAGCGTTCCCTTACTTCTCTTTTTGCTATCCTTGGCTATAACGATACGATCGTAAGGAATGATGCCAACATTTAAATTATATGGTTTTCTTTTGGCTCACTACCTGCTCCTCATTCTTCAGATATGTATATTCCACTGAACGATGCGTGCTGTCGGGTTATGCCAAGCTGGGTGACAAAAAGAACTTTCGAATACCCGAAGAGGTCATCGCGTTTACATTGCAAATTTAGGTGCCGCTATAAAGCCATTAGACTCGATGGAATTTCGAACTTTCTCTCGAAATCCCGGGTAACAGGCTGCAAAGAGCCTGAGTTGTACACGTACAGACACAAGCATTGCCCGATGAATGCCGCACTATGAAATCATAGACGACGGCGATATCCCTCGTTTCCGGTGCTTTGATGCTCATTAATGCGAATTTTGCCCATACGGAAGCTATAGTAGCAAGCGGTCGTTTGCAAAATTCAGGTAGGATGACGTAAACGCAAAAATAAGAAAAATTCTACTCTGCTCTTGGTAACCCTTGACCGCTGCACACGGTGATGCGCTAATTAGATAGAAATTATAATCGCATCTTACCCCCGAAATACAATTCTGCTTAATTTTATTCATAGAACAAGTAACAGCAAATATAGTTTTATGCATTTATAATATAAGTACAACAAAGTTCAAGGCTGTGAATTCTCACCACCATGATTTGTTCCGGTTACAGCACGTTAACTTAACTATTCAAAATGAAGCCACCGTTAATATATCTGCTTATATAAGTGTAATCTTACGCTGGATTGACTGACTCCAATGCTCAATTCTGATTTAAAAGTTAAATCAGTTCTGTTATATAAGAATAAACATATGTAAAAATAACCATTTCTATTTCTGCCTATTTTTTCTATTTTCTCGCTTATAACCTAGAATATTACCGCCTAGTTCATAGTGATACCCTTCTACTCATACTAATATCTATGCAATACATTTTTATAATTTCCGGTTACCTTTTGGGGATTTGTTCTGTTTTTGTACGAATAGTTTCAAAATTATCGCTTTATTTATATTATCTTTTTTCCTTTTCTGTTTAGTTGTGTCTGTATGGATTGGAGATCATTACTAAGGCCACATAGGTTTCACACACATTATAAGCTTTTGAACAAAAATATCTGCTGATATTACCTACTTGAATTATTTAACTGCACACTTCAAGCGAACACCAACTCACTAGGCTCACTAGGCTGTTAAAAGTATGCTATAAGTCGGGACGGTAAATAGCTTCATCTTCCGTGATTGTTCGAAGAGTCACCAGGCTACGACAAATCTGGATAGGTGAGAAAATATTAGGGAAGGCTTAAGGTGTTACGGGCGTGAATTGCGGGCACCATAAAAAATCAATATACTAGTGGATCAGTTTACAATCAAGCCACATACGGGCTACTTTTTATTTGTATAGGTATTCTGTGCTATTATTATTCTAACTACTTTTCGCACTATACAGTACTTTGAGATGGTACTTTATCCCCATACCATAGAAGAAATGCAATATATAAACCTATGAAACATGCGAATTTTGTACATGCAAATAGATCGACGCTGCCTGTACTAAACCTGTGCCAGTGATAAGCATTGGTTCAGCTGCGGTTCTTGCTATTGTTATACTACGATTTTGCGGGTGAGGTCAAAAATGGGTGAAGAAAAAACTGTATTGCAAGAATATCCATTATTAAGTAGACTAGCATTTAGGCCAAAGAAGGGTTGAATACAACATTGTTGCAGTAACTTCCATCACCGTTGTTTAAATTTGATAAATGTGCCGTTTTGTAAAGTATACTGTAAAAATGAGATTTTTTTTTACAAATAATCTAAATATCCTATTGTAAGTTTCGGCTAAGGAATAAATGATATGGGGTACTTATGTGCTGAAATGAAGCTCTGATGCACTTCTATGTTCCTGTATATACTTGCTGTGGGATCCTTTTAAAACCTAATAAATACTGAAGGGTAATTATTTATTAAGGTAATTATTTAATTTGCCGTACACAACGTCGCAATTTTGTCTGTGACAAGTTGCACAGTCCTTGTTTCACTCTCACACCCGGCTAAGCCAGACATCTTCAGGTTATCTGCAAAAGCTAATGGAATGTAATACGAACATAAAGACGAAATAACAATGGCCTTAGATATGAAGTTTGTTGGACACCGAAGATTAAGTTGCAGGTTTGTTCATGGCCGAATCACCCTTAACACAGAATGACCTTACGTCAACGAATGCCTATAGTCATCTCGAGGGTTTCATGCCAAATTTTATATTACCTGTTCTACGAACTAGCAGACCATAGCTTACCCGGTAAAATGTTTTTGAGCAGTCAAACTAGGTAAATAAAGATCTTTACTCCTTTTAAGGTAAGGTTTCGAATCATGTGAATCATATTCAAACCACATTCGAATCATGTGAATCATATTCAAGCCACATTCGAATAATTTTCAAAAATTCAAACCGGCTTAATAGACATAAGTGGAGAAACCAAGTTGCGTTGTTATCAACAACTGACGACGTATTCTCATGGCTATAATATACTATTCTAAGTTATTCAAAAGGAATGCAATCTATTGAGTTTTTAATTGATCCTCCTTTGCAGGTGTGACAGTGCATTTCAAGAAATAGTATGAAAAGTCACCATCACCTTTTAATGGTTTAGAAAATATATAGTTCTACTGTGAACCGAGGAAGATACACTAGAATTTGTGAAGTGGAAATTACTATTGTTTTGAAATTGTATAATGCTGGAGCAAATAGAGATTATGTGAATGTGTTAAGATGCCAAATTGGTTCAAATGCCAATTTTATTTTTTTGTCAGGAATGATGAAGTTGCCTCGCGTGGCGGTTTGCTGTTGTCAGCAGAAGTGTTACTTGCGCTCTATCTATTATTGGTGACTATTTATCCAAAGTTTAAGAGCGGCTGTTTGCTCAAAAAATCTTTATCTGGGGCGGTTGAATAATACACTGCGGTTACAGAAGTCGCTGTAAGCAAATGCAGCGTCATCGCCGATTGATCGCACACCGTACAAACTACAAAACAGTGGTTGACACGAATGTTAGAGGCTAGTCTTTTGCTAAGTATTTCATTACCTCTGTCATTTCAGAGGCTGTCCTGATCACTAGAATGCAAACTTCGAGGAACCAAATTACTAAAGCTTTGAAAAATGTGTTGCTGCCAAAGCAAGGTGCGAGAAGCCTCATCGAAGATACAGGTCAAACATTGAGGAGACTGATGAGACTATGACACGATAATCCAACTAATGTGAGCTTCTAACACAACAGAATCCATTTTAAATGAAGTTGAAACAAACTGAATTCAATCTATGCAATTTTGACGGCTCGACTCGCCCCAGAACAACGCGATTCTGACCAATGTAACCCGTTTCCATACCCATACCTACGAAAATCATGATCATCAGGAAAATCATCAGGCTGACAGTGAGTCAGACAAGTCAAGCCTAATATCGGAACGAAAAAAGCCACAGGTACGCATAATATTGAAAGACGGCACCATAACCGCTCTCTCAATTTTCGAATCCCCAGTAGGAAAATCAACACGCTAGCGGAGCTGGCGGAAAGTAGGACTGATGGTGCGATCTGAACGGACAGAAAAATACTTCTATATATATCTATGGATACAGAGGATGAGCGCTTTCGAACTGACGCAACCTAGCATCCCTAGAGTAATAGTAGTTTTCTAGACTTCTCTATGTGGCTGGGTACATCGAAAAAACAAAACGCGTCTCCAATAAGCACAATGAATGAACGTTCGTGAAACGAGCAACCTAATAGACATTTTTACGTCAAATTTTACGTGGTGGTCAAATATGGTCATTACCAATGAAGGTAAAGTATTTAGATAGTCTATACGATGGAAGCCTAATTGTTCATACACGAGTCGTTTTCCGGTACCACGAAATACCTGGAACTTATTGACGTATGTAAAATCTTTTTTGTCCACAAACGGTTTTTGAATGGGACACTAACAGGCAAAAAACTTGAACAAAGCGATTGCAAGTCCTATGCCACCAAATTAACTCATTTTAAAATGCAAAGCTGGGAAACTTTCATTTTGTCGTTACCGTGCGTAGGCACTATTAGTTGCATAAATCGAAATTCTACCCATATTAGACCTCAGATTGAGCAGTAGCACTTGACTATTTTATATAATTAAACGCGCTGCGTATCAGATTACGAACGATATAATAGGGTTGACAGTCTAGTGAGAGAGCGTTAATATCCATCCAGGCCACTTGCGTTTATGTCTCATTTCGCGGAAGATTCCAAAATAATTCCACTGCTCACCTTCAGACGCGGCCTGGGCCCTCTAGACGTTACGTCTCCGCAAGGTGAAATTAGGTCCTTCAGTCGAGTCGTTATTCTGACCACGAGTTAGGTCAGAGCTGTTTGCGCACTGATAAAGTACGTTTGATAGTCCTGATATAGCTTTTAGTATAGTTTAGTTAGTACAAGAACGCTCCTTGCTCTTCTTTTTCGGAATATTTTCTAATCGATGTTACGTGCCCAACCTGAGCTTAATTTCACGCACTCAGCCACTATCGGCCGTAATGTAGCCACTTGTAGTAAGCGACCTCAGTCAGCCACGACGTCTTATATACAGCAGAGAGACGCTGGGTACCCTTTCCCGTTGCCGCGGCGTCTTGCCGTTCGTTAAGACACTGATAGTAGCTTTTTCACAGTAGAGCGATGCTATGGCAGGCACCTCGACGACGTTCGCGCGTGAAGCACCGATGGCTCTTATCCCTCTTCATCTCTGTTTGTATCACCTCTTCCCTGTGCCCTCGCAACTAGCAACTAACTATACACCCAGCATGGTGCAGTGCATCATGCGGCCGTTTCAACCCCTTTTCTTCCACCTCGTTCCATATAGTGTCTTACCTTTTCATGCTCCTCATACGAGCTCGTGTCTTCACTCAACGGTACTCCGCCTCAGGTTCCCATCAGCGGTCCGGACATTGCGCCGAGCACTCTTTCTAACTCCTCCTCGCCCATACCGCCTGTGCGCACATGCCCTGCCAAACGATAGTTGTGACCGTCAGATACAAAGATGGCGATAGAAGAACAGATAGTGCACTTCTGTTTTACGGAAGGCAGAAAAACCGCTACCACAGCGACCGCAGATTCCGCCGGCGTAGCTCTGGCAGAACCACAGAAAACCTCGGTCAATTGAAATGGTCAGCAAAATCGCTGAAGATTACCAAAACCACACAGACACCTGGTTACCTATCTGATCGTTACATGCAATTACGGAATTGGTTTATGCAATTCCTTAATTTTTCTAGCGAATTGGCGATTATAAGTGAAAAAAAAACATCAAAAAATCTTCACAGAATTGGTGCACCAAAATGCTCAGTCATTTACACTAAGTGCAGCGTAGACCTGCCTCACACTTCTAATTGAGATCGGATTAATAGATACATAAACGTTGCCGCTCTATTTAGAGAAAAGGTCAATAAACCAGACAATAAAATATCTCCGTCATTTGAATATGTTAACATTTGCTTAATTATACAATCCAATAGAAATTGTACAGTATTACTAGATCTGTACATTAACAATTCTCAAGTTACACAAATCGTAAATAAAATATTACCGTGCAACACCGATATTAATCGCCTCAGTTTTTATTATAGCTGTAAAGTATGGGTACACAATTATGTCATACATGCTGAATAAAGAACGCATTAGTTGTGCCTTCGTGTTGTTTTTCCCAATGCGTTTTATCTGAGGTGCTCTATTTCAAGCCACGCATTATTAATGTCGTCGGCCGAACAACAGCACAGATTCATAACCGACGCTTCTTGATCGAGCAAAACTGTAATTATGATGGACAGTGCAGATAACTGACTATCTAATGATGATAATAGTAACTTTACCATTTTATAAATGGACTTGTACAAATATTACATTTAGTCGCACAATATCACGACCATCACCGTTACCATTTTTGCGACAATTTCTGTTGCAACGTACATCAATATCACAACATAGTGTTCTAGATTGTATAAACTATTTTATTATTAATACACTATTGTTACTAACTTTACCTCATTAGTTAAATTATTTTCTGCAAGCCCAAACCCATGTCAGTATAGATTGTAGTATATAATGAGCGCATTTCAATAAAGGCTTAGATTATTGATTCAAGTATTATGATAGCTGCTGAATTAGACATCGACATAAGCATTTCATAGGGAATGAATAAGCTACTTGTCGTTGTAATACAATCTCACATGTGTATGAATTTATTTATTGAAATAATTAAACATATTTACATACTCAAATACATGAAACAATTCGTGGCTCTTTAATAACCCAAGTAATTGAATATCCACTGACGTCCAGACAATTCTATGAAACATAGCCAAATAAGGTTTTGTGGATTTTAAGCGGAGGAACATGCATAAATATTGCAACAGTGCTTCAAGATACGATAGTGAATTTCTTAACTTTCAATGTCAAATTAGCTATTCTAATTCAAAAATACGTTGAATCGTAAATATCATTAATTAAAAGTAAGACTCGACGGCCTCACAATCACTTCGAAGGACGCTCTACGCTGAAAGAAGACAGCTTTCGTTTAAGTGACGAGAGTGACCTATCCGCCGACTTAAAGTCATCCAAAAGTCGGCAAGGGGTCATTAGATGGGTTAGTGAGTTGGTGATTCTATTCTGGCTATCCCCATCGCTTGTCACGTTTTAGGAATATCCCAGAGTAGCTCGAAAGCCAAACCAATGAAAACGCCAAATCACAACTTTTCAGCTTAATGCTTTCCCATTTACTTCGTAAAAATTTGTTCAATTTAACGAGCTTTTAACGAGTTAATATCATATGCATGATGCATGTTCACTGAAGAAAACTAAAATAATGACAGATGACATAGCTGTTGTTTTTAATACAACCACGGTTTCAGCTTTTGGGTATACTCACATGAACTTAACAAAAATTTTTTGCAAAAATTAAGGTACGTGTTTCATTCATTATACTAAATCATACCTCAGTCTCTTTTCAATCAATCTCTATTCTAGACAAATAATGTAACAGTATTATATTTATAGTTCATGTTTTACACACAAATAACACATTTCTTCTATACTATTGTGTGGATCCCATCGTTGGTTTAAATTATGGAAATTACAATCTATGCTGGTCAGGAATTAAAAAATTTTACTGGAGTGTCGTAACTTCAGGAGCTTTATTGCAAAACGTTACACGTACGGTTTTTGTGCGAGCATAAATCTGTGGAACAATATCTTTGGCACTTGAAAATTGTGTAAACGTACATGTTCTCGCTAAAAAAAGCATACTGGTTTAAAGTTTACCTTAAGAAACTCATTTGTATAGAATAATCAAATTAATTTTTCAATAAGCAACATAAGAAGCTCCCATTTGTGTTAAAAAATATAAATGTCGCAAAGAAAGATATAAGAGATGGATGCATAGCTATCGCATGTTGAAAATAAGCGCTGAAGAAAAATATCTTTAATCCTGAGAACGGTATAACTGTTCCGTCTGCATAAGTTAATATTTCTCAATTATAGGATAGGATACCTTGAATATTTGTAATTTTTGATTATATATATATATACCTAACTTGAAGAACAGTCTTTTTCGAGAACAGAGGTGCACGCCAATATAACAACTGTGATTGGCGGCAATGGTAGTTTTTTGGTGGTTAATTGTATTATCACATGGCTGCTTTGCGTCTTTACCCGGTAAGTATTTCTATTTCTTTTAACCAAATTCAAGCGGGCATTCTAGACTGACCTCCCACAGCAGAATAGAACGGCTATTCTGGAATTATAAACGTGCATGATCATGCATTTATGACGCGGGATTACGAATCCCGCAATTTTGTTTGTTTTTCTCCACTCTAAATAAATTAGAGCAGTAAGGTTATAACCTGGAACAAGTAAAGGTCATCATTGACGTACAGATACGACCAGGTATGTTATATCCGCACTTGGAAGGTAGATAATGGTCTATCTCACCGGGTTCGTTCTGGTCGCTTTGGAAAATGCGAAAGATATGGAGTAATCAGGGTTATACCAGCTCCTTAACTTCAGTGATCGGCCGAAGAAAGGTACTATTTAGTTCGTTGGTTTACCTAGCCCATTTTTAGCAGAAGTCGGTAAATGTTCTTAAGCAAGTATCTTCAAAATTAAACAGAAGAGATCTTTTTCGTCATCAACCTCTCCAACATATTTATCCGAAGTCACTATTTCTTAAAATTGTGATACTTTTAATGGTGGTTTGGGTGACAGTCCTCTATGAACATCCTTTGTAAGCGGCAGCAGATACAGAGCTGCGAGGGTGTAATACCCATACAATTTACTATCAACAAAGGAAGGAACCGAAAACTTTAAGCAATCGCCATGCATGTGTGATGTACACCACAGTTGTTGTGATGTTGTCACAGTTGTGAGCCTCATTTGATTTTTAAATATACATAGGTACGAAATAGTGGCATAGCGTTCAGTTCTGCAGTGACTTGCTCTCTGATTCAGATTTCCCGATCAGTCAGGATAACACACGGTTTCGGCTCACCTCGGATCAGTTGCCGCCCGCAATAACCTGATGATATTTGCCGATTTCGGGTGATGAGCAAAGCTATTTAAAGAAACGCTGCAACTTCTGTGATAGTTATGGTTCTCTACACGTACTACCGGGACGCAGGTTGTGCTATTGTTGGCTCAACTTAAAACCGTCCATTCCCCATACATCGGAAAGCTGTTGATTGTCACAGTCATCGCAACGCTTCACGTCTCTCTGATGGTATTCTGCGGCTAAGATATCAATCGAGTAGCAGAGAAAAGACTTTCTAAAAACTTAGCCTATTGCGCTACGAATCATGGTTAAGCACTTGGGTTATTACGCAAAATAAGTAACAAGTTACTGGTTTAGAGTCTCTGGTTAAAAGGTAGCGGTATGTAATTCTTGATACAGACGAAGCAGCATTTTGTGTTCTGACACCTATGCGTTTATATAACATGCACAAAAGAACTTTTCGAATTTATCAAATGCGAAATTCAGTAATTACAAAAAGCATATAACACTTCTCAGCGCAAAATGACTTCAAAAATCGAAATAATTAGGACGATCTGGCTTATTATGCACGTCTAACGTTATTGTTTAGTCCTTTCTGAAATTTGACTCAACTTTTTAATATGCTTGACTGTGACGTTCCGAACAAGTTAGACCTAAATATAGACTTACAAGAGCAGAAAACAATCCTCTGGGTTTAGCGGCTTGCTTTCCTACGGCAAGGAATCCCACCTGGTTGTGTTCTTCACTTATGTACTGACGACATTCGACAGAATATGTTATCTGCTTTCCTCTTTGCACTGAATTAAATTCTACACCATGAAGCAAAATATTGCAGCGGGAGCTGTTGAACCCAAAAAAGGTCACAAGGGTCTGTCGGATAAAGAGTGGAGGAGAACAGCACCGTATGATCGAATAAAGGAGTAAAAGGAAAACTTTGTCTGCGGGAGCATAAACTGGAGTGCTGAAAAAATCATTTCCAAGGCATGCTTAATAGCACGGCGAAAATAGCCTGTAATTTTAAGACTGATTTACGAGCAAAAACGTGTATCATTGCGACCGCAGCGAGAAAAGCGATTTAACAGCTGAAATCGGTTAAGATTTTTGAACCTTTGCAAAACAGAGTTTGTGATAAATTTTCTAGTGTTGAGTTGCTAGTGATAGTTTAAAGAACTTTCTTTCTAAATATTAGAATGTAAACTAAACGAAAAAGGTTTAAGTTTGCAGCTTGTGTCTGCAAGGACGATATGTAGGATGAAACAGCTTGTTTTAATATTAGACAATGGAAAACTAACCTTGTGATGAAGAAAAGAAAGCAGTCCTTCGAAAGGAAAGGTGGTATATTTAAGATGAATCATGCACAAAGCAGCTTCTACAAGCACTCGATATCGGTAATATTCGTGTTGTTTTTCATGATGAACTTCAAAGCGTCCATGTGTGCAGCCTTAATATGGGGACTGACGTAACAGTTGTTGTGATTGATTTCACCCGTGGTAACGGAACTATTTGTGTCCGCATATCTATTCCTAGCACCGTATCGACTTTCTCTCATTCCGCACTACACCGACATGCAACGATAAGTAGGAGTTATGTCATACTAAACGTTTAATTACCATTGCCAAGGATATGAGCCTGTCCCGAATAAAATGGGACAACTTTCGAACGTATGACAAAAAATTCAGTTTTTTCGAGTTTTGTGTAGTGAACTTTATGACATACCTAAGAGCAGTACGTATTTTTTGAAGCCGTTTTAATTTTGCAGGTCAGGCGTGGTAGATTGGTGAACGTGTTCGCTGTCCTTTTACATTCCTCTAAACGATTGCATCAAGTCTTGCATCACCCATGCAGCACTGAGCTGTCCATTTTCTGAAGTTTTGACAAATCGGCAATGTGCACATACTTTGACAAAAGGTACAGAATTGCCTTCGGAAAACATGAAGGAAAGCCCACAATTGACGTTGTCTTAGGTACTCGTCAAGAAGAGGCTCAGTTTATTATCACTGATAATATGCCTGACACCTAACGTGCTTCTATTTTTCTACAAAGTCTCACTAAATCAGTTGCTTCAGAGGTTTTTCGATTCCGTCAATGTATTACAAGGCAAGGAACTGCTGTTTCATAGTAAAGTTATAATTAAACAAACGTGGTAAAGTAAAAGGTGTTTCAAGAGTATAGAGAAACTCTTAATATTTATAGAGTCAGTTGTCAGTTTTCCAACAAAGAACAATATTTCTACAATTGTTTGGCTGGAACGTAATGACAAATGATTGGGCATGTAGTTTAAGTCTACTTCAGCAAATTTACAGACAAGAGTCTTTATCGCCGCCTGTATAAAAATATATTTCTGCAATCAACGTGCCAAATACCTGTAGAGGTAAGTCCGCCTTGATGAGCGTCATCAGCGCAATCAGGGCCCCTATACCGCTGCCTTTTCCCTCCTCTTCGCAGCAAGATTTGTGTAAATTGAGCAAAGATCGGGGGCATGTTTCTCACCGTCCAAGTTTTGTAGGTCGGGCTCATGTTCTGCCTCAGGCGCCGAGTCGTGCAAGTGCATTCCAAAAAATTAGCAGTGTATACACCCAGGTTTTGATTCCTTCGCGCATATTTTCACGCTTTAGATCATCATTCGCAGACTTGTAGGCTATTACTATCAAAGCCTCAACGTTTTCTAGCTCCGCTATCGAAGTTCTTCACCGTTTTACTGGTGCTGGCAGAGGCGATAGAAAAAGTGGCTTATTGACGCCAAGGCTCTTGTCGCTTGGAATCCGGTAGGTCAGCCGTAGCATCTATCGACCATTCAATTCACCGGCGATCAGCCTCTTGGGATTTTTGGGGCACCCTGGGCCGATTTTCGCAGTAGTCATAATCTTTGTTAGTCACTGTCCATACAATTGCTCTGCCACTCGCACGGGAGGATGATTGGAAAAAAAAGCTGTGGGAGGTCTGGGTAGCACTCCAATCAAACAGCTTGAACGATTCTGCCTGCCACCAGACGGAGAGGCTACTGTTTCCAGCAGAGACGTTTGGTTTTCATTTCCAGACGTTTATCACTCGACCCGTAAGAGCCATTGCGGGTTATACAGTTTAGTGCACTGTCATTTAGTTGCAAAAGAAACTTTTAGGCTAAGGAATTGTGACATAAACCTGACATTTGTTCGATTAGTCACTATTTACGCACGGCAGAAAGAATGATTGCAAGCGGTGTCTACGGGGACGGTTGACCTAGCAAAGTCAACAACATCTGTGTGCAGATCCGGGTAAACCTAAAGCATAGATAATATGGTTTCTCACTGCTTGACGCTCTTCAAAAACCATAAGGCTTTTTATAGGTAGCAGTAACAGTAGGACAACAGGTCAGACTATTATACAGTATGCGTTTTTATGCTTTTTTAAAAGCTTTTATGCTTTTTATGAGGTTAATCTATTTTCTACCCTGAAGTAACACTTCAGCGCTTTTGGAATATCTGTATGGGAACTTGATAGAAGTAACTAAAGTGGGTAAACTCACATTCACTATAGGTGGCCTGAATATTGACGCGTTAACGACCCTACCTTTTTTCGAGAGATGACATTATGCAACTTTCGCTTCTTTTAATCCTATAAATCCTCTTACTTAAGTTTACGTGACTTCTGCTTTTTGTGTATAGATTACATAATTTAATTATTTTGATGTGCTTCGCGCATCTCAACCATAGTACCACGTACCTACGTTTCAAATAATTTTTTTGTAGTTACTAGTACGCGTCCCGTTCCGTATAAATTTGATAAAATTTGTACAGACATAAAAAATTTAAATTAGAGTGGCATTTTTGATTTCCGATTCCCTGATGAATTTTATGATTATTGTCACAAAAATACAAAAGTCTCTAGTTGAAGCTAACTCTTCGCTACTTAGGGAGCAGACCAAACATGGAGAGGCAAGAAATTATTCCATAATGCCTTTTTTTGCGACTTTTGCGATTATTACACGCCTGACTTTTATCTTTAATCTCTTATCTCGATGTTTAAATTTCCCCAGTTTCTCTTACGAACTGCAGATCGATATCAATTAAAATTTTTGAAAGGGTTATTGTGGACCGCATCGAAGATCGCATTCGTCATTTCCTTGTTATATACCTTTTAGTTCAGGTTCCATAAAAAAGGATCGAAGATCCTTCGTTTTTTATCCATGAAATAAAAGACTCCATACATAAAATTGATTCCGTTAGTCCATCATTTCCCTCGGCGGAACTTATAAATTATTGTTATGATTAGAATGCAGTCTTATTTATAGTTTTATGTCGTAGTAATACATCTCAATTTGTGGATGTAAAAGGTTTCTACTGATCATTCCGCCCTTGTAATGAGCCCCACAACAGCTTATTGGACTTTTTTTTTTTTTTTTTTTTTT
>MNPL01003173.1:0-11857 GCA_002081605.1 Tropilaelaps mercedesae
ATATATATATATATATATATATATATATACCTGCGTCTAATACGCCCATTTGAGCTGTTCTGATGTAGCTCCATTTATATCCTCTTTGGTTATGGACTTATAGTAAAGGCGCCAGAATCATTGTCATTAAAAAACAAGGAAGTAGTTAGTTCCGCTTATTCATATTCCTAATTTGTATTCAATTGTCCACAGCCGTATTGGAGGATGATGTCGTTCGGTACTCCATGATTAAGAAAAAGGGCTATGTACAGCTGTCCACTACCCATGGCAATCTAAATCTTGAGTTATACTGTGATGTCGTCCCTAAGACATGCGAAAATTTTATTAAGCTTAGTGCCAACGGTTATTATGACGGATCCCCATTTCATCGATCAATTCGTAACTTTATTGTAAGTAGCACACGATTAATTTGATTCCTCTAATAATAAGATTAGCCATGTATATTAGTAAATAATTTATAGCGAAATTGTGTGCCACTTCTGTTCATTATAGCCTACTTATCGATTTATAATAAAAACTGGCACACAACATAAGCTAGGGACTTAGCCCTAGCTGTTCTGGTTTGCCATGTGAGAATTAATGATTGCTGGTATGGGTTACTCGGGGCAAACTATTATCAATTTCTTTTTATCCTTGCAGCTTTCACGAGCTCTAAAGCGCCCTTCATACTAAAAAAATCAATTCCTTTGGGTTGTTGCTTCTATATACATTTTTATTGCTATATTGTATTTTTACGTTCTGCTAGAAGATGGATTATTTTATCATTATGCATCCTCACACAGAGACTAAATCGTAGCGGCTAAGGTCAAATCTCAAACAATGTTGTCTTTGTGAGAGCCTTAGTATAATTAAGCGTTTCATAATAGCTTAAATTATGCTATTTATCCCTGACGGTATTGTTTTCATTACTTGTGTCAACGTCGATAAAATCTTAGGATAAATAAGGGTGATTTAATGAACTTACTTGCAACGCCATGTATTGACAAGCGAATTCATTTATTCTTATTATTATTATAAATAAGTTTAAAAGTTTCTTTATTTCCTAATCAAGTGGTCACCATTTGAGATGGATAATATGGTCCCTTTTCAAATTTTAGTTACAAGGTGGCGATCCGACTGGCACAGGGAAAGGCGGTGAGTCTGTATGGGGCAAGCCCTTCGATGACGAATTCAAACCGCATCTGGTCCATCAGGGACGTGGCATTCTCAGCATGGCAAACTCGGGACCAAATACAAACAAGTCGCAATTGTTGGTTTCGAGTTATAGTCCTTATCTTTTTCGATGGGATGTTGTTTTTTTAACACATGAAGGCGTTCCATTATACAGTTTTTTCTCACTATAATCTTATGGAAAGTTACAATCAGCTTTTGTGTTCGATTGTTTTATATAATAATATTAGATATATTAATGCGTTGTTTGACGTTATTTGAGTAATATCCGAATAGTTCAACACTTGTAGATAAAACTATTCATTTTAATAAAAATCAAAGAATATAGATATCTAATAATATAGTACCTAATATCATTTTCTGTATCGTGAAAATAGCGACGTGTAGGGAAATAGACAACTATTTGTCAACAAAAAAACTTAGTTTTTCATCAACATATTTGAATCCCTTCCTTCGTAATTATAATCCTCATATTTTATTTACAGTTTTATTACATATCGTTCATGTCGGCACCTTGACAATAAACACACCGTGTTTGGAAAGGTATGAATCTAAATGATCCTATTAATGAAAAAGTTAAGGTTGATTATGAAAAGATATAGTGATGCGAAGATGGGTTAAATGTTTCGTCTAATCGGGAGCACAGACGAGCGTGAAATAATAACAGATAATAGCAATCGTAATTGTAACAACTGTAATATTAGACAGTATTAGGAGCGGGCATGTGCAAACTATTTCAAATGAGCTTTTGTTATGGAAGAGACACCTTTGGTGGGTAAAAGGTAGGTAATTTGTAGACTATCGTATCCGACGAGCTCGGTAGCTTGTTGCACTCGTGTGCGTTTTGCGATCGGAGGATACACGTATGTGCACAGGTTCGATCGTTGCACATTTACATCCGTCTTACAAAGTAATGCAACAAGCGGTACCGTGGAAGCTAAATTTTGGCTGATGGCCAGCCCTAAAAACTAGGCTATGATTCCCGGATATCATGGTTCAGTTCCTTGACGATCGACCCGTGGAACGACCGAGATCATATTTCCCTTGATAGGCTAGTTTGATATGCACTTGTATGTATCTTGATAAACTATAATAAGTTTTTGGAATGGGTTTAAATAAGAAGGTGTGAACTTTTCTAGGTGGTTGGAGGTTTAACTACAGTTCAAGCGATTGAAGAAATAGAGACGGATAATAAAGATCGGCCTATCGAGGATGTGCACATTATTAAGGCCATAGTATTCGTAAATCCATTTCAAGAAGCCGAAAACGAGGTTGGTAGTCGATCCTCAGCCAAACAATATGAATAGCTACATATCCAAAGAACAAGAAAATAAATAAAGAATCGGTAGATAAGATGCACAAACGAGTAATACCCAGTCGTAATATGAATTCGTAGAAAATAAGAGCTCCCAATTCCTAAATACTATTGACGGTAACAATAATTTGAAAGAGAATAACAAATTACTATTTAAGCCATAGTTTTTTTAATGATACGATTTAACATGATCGTGATTACTTTCTGGTACATATGTTGATTTTCTGTCTATACGTATTATTGCTTATAAACAGCTTACGAAACGACGTAAAGAAGAACTCGCAGCTCACAAGGGAGTTGAGCTAAAGCAACGACGTCGAGAAAACAGTAAAGATCAATTGAAGACGTTTTCCTCAGGCGTTGGAAAATACATAAATCCAGATCTCAAGTAAGTATTCAGTACTAAATAAGTCCTGAAAGACCGTGTTTATTAATGGCCTAATATCTTTATTCAGAGTGTTCTGGGCATATCTGTTTTATGTGAATGTTTGGGTGTGGTTGTCCCATTAACTATTAATGACCGTTTTAAAAATCAAATGAATTGATGTTTTGCTTGAACAAGATCAATAGCTGCACTACATACATTCATGAATAGTTGAGTCACTCATGAACATAAGTAGTTTCGTGTAAAACTATTTAAGAAGAGAATATGTGTTACATATAAAGTAAAAACTCTTTGATTTACGAGAGACGTGTATAAAATAAAAACAGATAACTCAATATTTCAAAAACATCACCAACGTCAAAATTTAAGATAAAATATAGAATTTCAGTTTGACGTTTTCATAAATTTCCAAAATTGTCGTTCATATGAGCTGGCATATATCCTTGAAAACGGTTTTAACATATTTGGAAATTACGAACCTTCTTTTAAAATTCGATATACTTAAATAGATATACTGAAGTTCGTATATTCAGTCAATGTTTTACTTGCACTGCTCTTATATAATCTTTAGGTTGAAATCAGTTAGTATCACAGTGTGCTATTAGATTTACTAGATGAATTAAAACTCTGTCAAATCATAGCTTTATTAATACGTTGTTCGCCGCAATTTTGAGTGGATGGTCTTGAAATGCTTAAGTCTTGAACATTAGGTGTTCACTTAAGAGAAGATAGCATTAAAAAAGCTTTATTCTCTTCTTCTCTGACATGAAGAGAGAAAACGTTAAGGTTTATAAATACGTGAGGTAATGCTAAATTCCTCTCATCTTTATTTAATATGTTCCTTTTAATGTCATACCCGCTTTTATTCTATTATAAAGATGCTAGGCATTGATGAAGTATACGTACTACGATATAATGCACCTCACTTCTTGGATACCATGATTGCATAGGTCGTAACTTCAACTGCGGAAATAGCATATTTAGTGTTACTAACTTGCCTCTGTTGCAGCGCTTTTATTAAAGGGTATCGAAATGTGCAAAACGTGTACCATTATCGCTTTGGACTTATCTAATCTTCTTCTATTTCTAGGAAAAAAGTCTTCGCAAAGGCAGACCCCGCAAGTTTCTCTAAGAAACAAAAAACATTCGGCACTTTTGGAAATTTTTCTGGTTGGTGAGGAATAAAATGAGAGACCTTGTAAGTAAGAAACCCTTGAGGATTGGCAACTTTCCCAAGAAATCTATCGTTCAATGCGAAATTCCCAAATCCTTAAAACAGAAATAAGTTTTTAGTTCGAAAAGTGATGTACCAAAAGACAGTTTCGCTATACTGATCTATGTGCCGCGCAGGGTTTTTAGACTTATTGTAATTGTCCATATATTGATATCAGAAAGCTATCCGACAGCATCATTAAATGATCAGTATCATTTGATGAGGACTTCTATGCAACTCTTATTCGCGTACGTACGTACACTTCAAACTAACTAAGCCTAATTGCCAGTTGTATAAATTGTTATGCTTCAGATGCTTGGCTCGAGTTAAAGTATGCAATTAGTAGTAAAACAGAATACAGAACAATGATATATTTCTGAAGTAACAGAAATGTATCCACTGTATGCTTTGTGTATTGTTGTATGTATATCCTCAGCTAGTAGATTATAAAATGAATAGATCTTAGATATTAGAGGATGAATAGATGAAAATAGAATAACTACTTAATATAAGATTTGCAGTTCGTACTCAGGGTTACATGACTGATAATGATACATTCTCAATAGTCAAACATTTTCTTTATCCGACTTGTATTAACCTGCACACATTAATAGTACGGGACCCATGCAGCTATCTAAGCGTAATAATTATTTTAATTAGTAAAATGTTTATTAAAAATACCACCAGGACGTAACAAATTATCTTCGATTTTATTCACAAAAATAGCGAAGTTATCTTTATCAGAATTAGAACGCTGCGCGTTATTATAAATGAGTTTGCCGGGGCTTTAGAGTTGTGTGCCTTTCGCATGATATTAAACAAGAAATATTTTCGGTAATTGAAAGTACACGGAGGTAGCAAGCAGCGCTTTCTTGACTGCAGTTTATCGCGTAAACGTCTAAAGCAGAAAGAGGAAAATGTTTAGTTACCACTGTTAATATACTATAGATATGAGCAGAAGCTGTTAAAGTCAGGATCCCGGTTGTCTTTATACCACGTTTTAATACATGTGGAAAAAACTAGTGGAAAGCTCCGCCTATCTAATTGAACGTAGTGCATGTTAATTTTAAATTAAATTTTAGTTGGTTGTGTAAGCGGAAAGAAAACAATATACGTATTTTTCATGAATTCTCATAGGCACGGTTACAATAAACAGCCTTTGAGGCATTGGCGTATATGCCATACATTAACATCCTGATTTAAATAATTTTGCAAACAAAAAAGAGGCCGGTATTAATAAAAAAACATTCATTTAATCTACGATATGTACAATATAGTGAAACGAAGTATTGGCTGTCGCGTTTTCAAAAAGAGTGCAAGGATCCACAAAAAGAATATATAAGGATACAGTCAAGGAACTGTACTTCGTAGAAGCATAACGTTGGTTAAGACTTTAACACTTAGAGCCTTGGATCGAACGTAGCCTGCCTTAGTCCTGTACCTAAGCTAGCCTATCCTAAATGTATATTTGAGTTGAATACAGCTTTTTCTGTAAATACAATGCTGCCGTAGTAACGACCGCTGGGGGGAGCCGGCCCTGCTATGAAATGAGGCGAAACCTGGCTTTGTCAATCCGAGATAACAAACGGAAGCAATTAAATGAAGGGTGCCTCATGAGGGCACTGGAGAAGGCCTGTGAGAGTGCAGCTTTACTTTTCCCCAAAAGAATGTGTGGTGGCCGGAGAAAACAGGAAGTCAGCTGTCATTGTCGAAGCAAGGAGGATGTCTGTCAGAGACTTCTTGGAAGAAGGAAGTGATAGCTTATGGAAGCGCTTAGAAGCTCGAAGAAGTAACACCTAATCGGTAATACTCAATGCACATGCACATTGATGCGTTCGTATCAGCATTAATGTGGGACCCACAAATCCACTAATTTCGTGTTCCCCCCCTCCGGATGGCTCGCAAAGTTTATCGCATTACTTCGCAAATCCATCCGGGGGTAATACGTGTGCTCTCTAACCGAAAAGGGCGTCGGGTGAAACGAGACCGAACCATAGGCCCTGCCTCATCCCCTTCCAACACCTAGTCCGTCACCCGACCTTGAGCCATCCTTGTGGCTTCTAAAACCCGTCCCCTAGGTGACTTCACGGTCTGTTTGGTCCTCATTATCCCCTCGAACCACTTACTTGCCTTTTCCCAAAAGCCTCAGGAGCGCATCATATTGAAGATTTCTTTTAAGGCAGACGCGCAAGAGCCCAATTTGCCTCCCTTGGTACCACCAATGTCTTGCATCGGAAAACCGTGCGCTCATTAACTACGCTTCGAGCAGAGTATGCTTGTATCTGTGAGGGCTTTTCCATCCTGCACAGATAACTTGGCAGTAACCGTGGCCGTGAGAATTTGGGTCACCCAGTGAGTCTCCCGTCATTTCCGTACCATTACCAAGGTTTAGCGTCAGCTTTTTGTTTTGGAGCCTTCGGCTTTGTGTACATGCTGTATCCTCTACCACTGAGCCTTCCATCGGTGGTCCAGGGTTGCCCCTCTGGTAGCCTGTAAGTCGTACGTTCGTCCAGGAACCGTTCAACCTCTCACTCGCTGAGAGGTCAAAAGAGCACGTTCTAGTCAAGACGAACATGCATGTTCGGATAGCCAGCGGCCTTCGGGCTTGGCGTAGTGCACTCATGTTAGTCTCGGTCCTACCCTATCGGGTTCAAGTCCGCCCTACTTTTTTTGTCCAGGGGGCTTTGGGAAAAGCCTGATACCAATGCGTCGCTGGCGGTCTGCGGCGACCAGTGTAAGACCAAACCCGCAAAAACCCTATTCCCCTATCCCCTCTAGGTTGGGACTGCGTTAGCATTACTTCGACGTCGCAAGAGAGAAGAGCCATTGTCTCTAGCGTTTCTGGTCTTCAAATCTTCCTTCCTTCCTCCTTTTCAAATTTTGGGAGCCCTTAAACAACTTGGTAGTGCTATATGCGCTCTTAATATATAGTTACTCTCCACTATATATTCTATATTATAAAAAACACAGGTAATTGTGTTTCGCTAACTCTCTCTCTCTCTCTCTCTCTCGCTCGCTCTCTTCCTGCCACAGAAAAGCCTCACAATTTCGCCCCAAATGGTACAGCGCAATGGGGGAAAGGGCGCTATGACTGATCAGCAACCAGTTACATTATCCTCCTTCTCAGAGAGCGTCGCATTGGCGGCAGAAGAGAGAACTACTAATACTCACGCCGCTTCGAGCCGTCTCCGAAACTGGTCCAATACTTTGCTCCGCAGCAATGGATTGCCCTCTCCAGAGATTAGGGAAGTCGCCAAAGTGTCATACACTCAACACTAACACCAATGGAAAGTTCAAAGTCTCCAGCAAAAATCGTGATGTGTGACCGCACCCGACTGCCTCGAAAAAGCCTAAAATCCGCCCAGATTAGAGCCGTGTACATAGTCATTGATTTACCTACCGAACCCAAGAGGCGTCTCGTAGCATCGAACACTGCACGGATTTTCGGATAATCCTGGAGATGCCAGTTGCCACCTAGGAAGCTTTCAGAAATACCTTTAAACAGATATCTAGCTGAATGCCGAGGTACTTCACCTTTTTGCTAATCTCTATCGAATGGCCTTCGAAGCTCAGCGTAATTCCCTCTCTTCTTTCAGTTCGTAAAATAGGGTGCTTTCGCTTTGTCCGGTGTGAGCTACGGCTTGATGTCCCTCATCTACTACTACCTAGCGTGCCAAGGAAGCAGATGGGTCTGACGCCTTTGGATGATGGCTCCCCAGGCCAGATAAAGACTAGTCTAGCTTTTTTCCACGCCCTAGGGAACTCCCCTTCCCAGAGCTGTTCATTAAACATCCTAGCCAGAATCTCCTCCCTCCTTTACCTCGCTACCTACTTGACCGCCTCCGTGGGTACGCCGGCTTCCTTACCCGAGGTCAGCCTGGTGCACGCCTGGCGGATAACTTCCGCTATAACTTCAGTAGACTCTTCCTCTTCTTCAGTAATTTCTCTTAGAGCTAAAAAGATGTGTTGGGAGGAGGTCCCGTACCATCTCCGCCAACCGTTGCCGAAAGACAGGAGGTGTTGCTTTTCTTACCCTCCCCTAAATATCCTATAGAGCATTCCCCCAGACATCCTTTTCTACAGTGTCCTCAAGGTTCTTCCCTCCGTATAACTTTCCCCGTTCTCTAAAGGTAGGAGCTTGCCCTATTCTACTAATAGCTCCGTTATGCCTAGTGAGCCTTCTACCGGTTCTGATGCATTCCTTTATGGCAAGCTTAGTACACTTATTCCACTAATACATGGACTTCTTGCCCTTGTCTGTGAGACCCCCTCCTCCGTGGGATGTCCTGGTACAGGACTTCCCTATTGTTCCAACCAACTCGTCCGGGTCTACCACCTCTTCGTAAAGAGAGCGATCTTCGTCTTTCGATATATATCCCTTTTTTTCGGCTTCTGCCTGCTGGGCAGGCAGACACCTCTTTTTCGAGGATCTTCAAATCTACCCTTCTGGCTTCTTATCTAAGTCAGCGTGCCGGCTTAACGGGCGTTTCTGTATCCTTGTTTTCTTGACAGGAAGCTGTAACGTACTGATGATTGCTGAGCGATTCCGTATCGAATACCTTCCACCCAGTCGTCCAGCTGATTGAATCTTCGCTGACCGTGATGAGATACCGCCAGGCCCTCTGACCCCTCCGTTCAAATATTGGACGTTCACCCTTACTGATTATTAAAATGTCCTTGGCTGCCATTCCTCCAGAGTTCTATTCCGAGTTGTGTGTGATCCACCCCATCCCGCATCAGGCGCCTTAAGCATTAAGCCCCCCCATATAAGAATTCCCTTTCCGGCCTTCCGAGTTCTAATATACCCTCCTAGCCCTTCTAAAAACCGTTCAAAATCCCCCTGTGTTCTATCAGATGACAAATAGCACCTGTAAAAGAGTGTCTTCCACTCTAATTATGTCCAAGAGCACCCTAGGACCGACCCGCTCCCTGTTACTAGCAGGTTAAAATTCCCTAAAAGGCATTAAGCCGCTGTGCCCGTCAGTTCGTCGTTATACCAGCTGTCTGTCCTCTGACAAGAACTAGCTTAAAATGCTCATCACCAAGGGACAGTGGTCGAAGGGCTTAATAAAGAATGTTGAAGCAGACAGGTAGGAAATGGGTTATTGGGTGGCCAGAGGAAAGCTCCAAGGAACTGCAGCCCCTACCCATAGGAAACAGAGAGAGAAGCGATGGGTTATATGACTGATGATCTGTTCTTAAGCCTTTCAAGGAGAAAAGAAGCCATTTTGTGAGCAGCAGAACACCTCACTGCCGCCTTTGCCAATGGAAGTAGAGGAAATCTAAGCGGCCGCGCGCACGAGGAATAAAAGAGCCTTGAGCGCCGATGGAAGGCATGTAATACCTGCATCCGGTACATGGCGGTTACCGCAGTGAGAGGCAGGCCGCCGGGGCGACAATGTAGGCAGATATTTCGCAGAGTTCTGCCCTAGGGGGAGCATTATAGAACGTGGCCTATTACGGGATCCTTGGTTTAAGAGGACTATTAGTAACTATTAGGACTATTAGTAAGAGACTATTAGTAGTCCTCTTAATAGAGCCACAAACAAGGAACAGGTGAAAAATAAGGCAGGACATGCTCAAGACCAGATCGAGTAATTGATCCTGAAGCACCACTGTGACTTGGCGCCCCTCCGAAGCTGTCTAGATACCGTCCAGCTAGCTGAAGATACCGATGGCCCTCAGAGCCAGCGAGCGAGTTTACAAGGCCTTGGCTATGGCCGCCAAATACTTAGGAATGACTCTTGGCCAGAGCATGTTCTTTGTGAAGCGCAAGGTGATGGCCATGAAAAAAGCACCAGAGTATTTGGTCAAGATCCTCGCCATATTCGTGCTGCCAGCGAAGTTATGAAACAGTTACTTGCGACGATCGTCGACTCCGTGCTCCTGTAGGACTCTTATGCTGACGATTAAAATGAACAAAAAACCGGTCAAAATGCTAAAATCTACAAAAACAAGACAAGCCGCTTTGGGAATCAAGTCTTAATAATTTTAGAGCTAAGTATCCGGAAAGCCCTACCGCCTACCTTTTGTATCGACCCAAACAAAAGATCCAAGGAACCTCAAAGAAGAGAGAATTTTAAAAGAATAAAGCGGAAGCACGGAGAAGCCACGCTGTGTAGGGGACAGGTATATCGAACGACATCTCAACTTCACCCTCATCATCCCTTTGTTAAGAATATCACTGGTATGATGTCTAAAGCGAATCCCAATGGTGATCCCCAGGAGGTTCTCTCATAGCATTACGAAATAGTTTGGAGTTGAGGCGTTTAGTGGGTTATTACGCCGAACCTAAATGGGCAAGACGGCAGCCTAGTGCACATTAAAGCTTCATACTCTCCTGCCAAACAGGAGATCAATGACGGGCGTTTGTATTTAAAATTTTTAGCTACATTTTAGAGCTCTACTTACTCTTCGCTCGTCCCCCTCAACGTCCTTCTCATAGAAAAAGAAAGGGAAATTTCTGAAGGGAATAATCTAATATGAAATAACACTAATTAATGTTTTTACATAAATACGGGCGGATTTCGATGAAGGAATATTAGTAAGAAAGAAACCATAAAAGTGCGGTAGTAAGTAGTGGTAATGACAGCAGCATCGCGTCCAACAACTTAGCTAAACACAGAGCAGTGAATATGGGTGGTAGAAAAAAACAGTAAAAAACGGCTAAAAACTATATAAAGAGAATAATTAAAATTATAATACAGAATTTGAAAACAAACTATTCAAACATAAGGGCAATGAAAGGGCGAGCACCTATTAACAAAATGCGGAAATTAATTCTACACTCCTCTACCAAATACGATCGACGGCGAGCCTACGCTTGGGCATTTTTCAACTGGGCTTAAGTTCGGCTCCGTCACTTTAATTTCTAAAAAAAGGATACTGCGAACCTCTAATCTACATTAACATACAACACATGTTACAACACATATGTTTTATTAACATACAACCGTTACGAGGAATAAATAGAAGAATGCTTCTATTAGTTTTTTTAGATATTGTTCTCGTAATTTACAAAATTTTGTGTTTCCCAGTATCATAATTTCATATATACAAATATACTAATATTATTTCTTACATTGTTACACATGTTTATAAGGCACTATCGTGAGTGACTATCTAAATGAAGCTGATTTATTTTCTCCTTTAGCATTTAAGAGCCTACTGATAGTTTTCAATTTCGAAATTTATATTTGACTATTGGATACATAAACGAATTATAAGAGTTGCACGTTGTGATGTTCATTGTACAAGCGATGTTTTTACCGATTTTTTATAGAGTTTATGAGAAAAACTAAAAAAAAAGGTTTGTTTCGATTTCATGAGATACTTAATCTTATTGCATGCTCTACGCAAAACTGACCCTAATATCATTTTATATACTTTAATTGTTGATAAAAGACATGTGTATTTTACTTATGCAATCAAAATTTATTCACTTATTTGCCTAATATGGTTGCTGACAACAAACTATGGAATAGCTGTCCATAAAAACTATTGAGGAAGTTAAACAGCGAGAATTTAATTCTCTTTGTATTCGATTCACAGTTTGGTCGAATATTTTATCATAGCAGATTTTGCAAGAGGCTTTTAAGAAAATCTGGTTACTAAACTAACTTTCCTGGTGCACCGTGTCTACTGATATAAACCTGTGAAGTGGCATTCACGTATGTACTGTGGAAACGTTGTTTTTGCCAGGGACCAGCGAAGCGACGTGGGGGAATCGTCGAGTTCCACTAACTTCGACTTCTGGAACTCTTCCAGAATTCGA
>MNPL01003176.1:0-12109 GCA_002081605.1 Tropilaelaps mercedesae
CCCCCCGCCCGCCCGCTTGCCCCCGTGTGGCAATTGTATTAACGCTGTTTTTGTCGTCAAATTTCAACGCGTCAGCACTTCGACAGGTTGCCGCAGTTCGTGGCCGTCGTCTGATGTCATCGACCTGTGTCTGCTTTAGCTCGTGCTCGTTTTCGTGTCTATGATTGATTAATGTCATCGTCTTTATTGTCGTTGTTTATTAGTATTATTATTATTACAGTTACATTACTACAATGATGATGGGGTTCGAGTTACTCGAACGTATCACAACAAAGCACGACGAACCCCAACAAGTCACTCACACACAGGTCGACATTTATTTCCGCGTTGTCCAAACTTTCACGTGACTTAGCCACGAGTCGCTCCGGAGCCACGAAAACGCCAATAATGGGAAGCGGCGGCCAGACGGAATTTTGGCGGGTGGATTTCCAATGCGGCTTCCTCGTACGTTACTTCGAGCAGCCAATCGGAATCGGATAAGTGACGAGGCCGCGCGAGTGCGTAGACAGACGCCAGAGACGAACGCGTTTCACTCGTCGCCCGCACTCCTCTCGGCGGAGGAGTCGGGCTACAGGAGTCGGCCGACCGCCCGACAGGGTAATTAAGGAGAACGACAACAGCCGCTGACGCCTCTATTGTGTTCCTTCGTGGATAAGTGTTGGACGCTGGGGCTGAGGAAGCGCTACGACGGACGAGTCGGAGGTGGAAGAGACGAGCGTAGACTAACTCGAGACAGGTTCAGTGGCGGCCTTCGATGGTTACGAGGGCCAAGTGAGAGGAAAACGTTCCGCTGAGGCATCTGTGCTTCGCGAAAGTAACACTGGCCGAGGACATGCAGAAGGACGGACATCCGTGGATGGCGCATTTATCTCACTTTTCCTCCTCCTTTCGGCCGCTTGTCAGCCCCCCTAAAGGGGCCGAGGAACTCCCTAGCTGATGCCCTCGCCTCTTCGTTCTGAGCTCCCTTCGGACGAGCGCAGCGACAGCCGTTGTTTCCGCGAGGGAATTCACAGGAGAGCTGGGCAACCAGGACAAGGGCGAAATAGAACACATTAGAGGGAGATGACGGAAGGTGCCTTGCCGCCCGCCGGCAGAGCGAACAAATGCACATTAGAGGGGACCGTGTAGGTTTCACCTGTTGGAACTGCGGCGTTTTCGTACAGCTCCGTTTACTTCGTAGGGAAGGTGACTCAGCAGCGGTGCTGAGCGTCCAATAGACGAAAGTGCGGGTTATGTAGCAAACAAGTGTGTGTGTGTGTGTGTGTGTGTGTGTGATAGAAGGTGGGTTCGAAGGGAAAAGGCCAAATGGAGAAAATGGACTCAGACACAAATGGTCAGTTGGACACGGGGCCAAAAGAACGCCTCAGCGCATGGGGCAAACGTACGTGACGCCACACGAGAGCAATCAAATACAGCACCACATTGGCAGTGCGTCTCGGCAAGATTCGGCAAGAGATGCTCCACCATCGAGCAAGGTGAGTTCTGGCGAAGGAGCATACTCAATGTCGTGGGAGGGAAATTCCCCACCAAGTCCCCCGCCCCTTTTCCTTACGAAAAAGGAGTCGTTGCCATGTTTCTTCAAGTGGACACCAGGATGAGGTGCGGTGATGGGGTGAGGCGCTGTGGGGTATGCGGGCGGGGGGTAATGGATGAGCAGGAGTCACAGGAGTAACGCAGCCTCCCCCAGAAGCGCGGCCGCTCCGCCTGGGAACGGGTCGACCGCGCAGGTGGTCTCGATGGACACGGATTACTCGACCGCAAAAGACGAACGCGCCGAGAAGAAATATAGTGAGTGACAACTGCGGTTTCTTCGGGATAGCGACGGTGCTGAGGACCGCGCTGCTTCCACACACCAAATGGTACCCTAAGATTTGGGGGAACTGTGGCCGGAAGCCAACGAACCGCCGCCAGCCGATGCACAATCAGCTGGGCCGCCCGCGAATGCGAGAAAGGGGTGAAGAAAGGCGCCTACAATGGAACGAGAAAAGACCCCGACCGGACGGCCAGGGAACGTGGCCGGGGTCTTTTCCACCCAACAAATGCGCTTGTTCCCGCGGCTGTAACTGACGGCGTGTCGTAACTGGCCGACACATCCAGCCTGACAGTTCTGATCGTAGATGTGTTTGCCGCAGACGCCTCAGGTTGCCTCGACGCCAGCGAATGTCAGATGGCCACTGGCAAAGAAATCAGCGACATGAGTGACTGTTTCGACCGTTCGCCAGCGCCGACAGGATCCCCTAGAAGAGGCCGCAAAGCGTTTCTCTGCCCGAGAAGAACATCGCGCTATTGGGCACAGCAACCCTTCGAGTTAGAGCTTAACCGCACACCTAATGGCCTTTAAGCCCAGTGGCTTACACACGAGAGAGAAATCGACGGACCGGTCGGGATTATCCACCCCACCTCACCAGGCAGCAGCACAAACACTATTCGAAGCCGATGCGGTACATACAAAACTAGCTGAGCGAATAGAACTGAGACAGAGAACGAAGGGGGATGGGGGGAGAAATGGGTTAGGAAAAAGGACACATGACAGAGACATCATGGCGCGCGCTGGCCAAGCAGACGATCCGGGAAATGGGTGAGGAAAATGGCCTATTGAAAACGGCCACTAAGAACGGAGACGCTCGTTGACGCAGAGGCGAGACAGCCCCGCCTAAGAGCGAAACATGCCTCGAAAGTCCTCGACGCGTGCCAACTGTACATTAAAACATCGTACGCGTATATAAGAGTAGATCTACTAGAGATCTCTCTCCCTGTTTGGCCAGCCTGCACGAGCTGACCAAGGCGACGGACTTGACAGGTGGATTCAGCCACAACGAAAAACGACGAATAACAAACGAATCGCTCTCGCCTCGAAAGGTTCTACTGCTTAACGCCAACACGGTTACCGCGTCGATCAACAGGAAATGGTGGCGTGGTCCGTTGCCTGCTTTGTAGTCCTCGCTCCCCCGGGGGCCAATATGGCGACGAATCCGGAGTTCCACACGCGACACACCCATCGGAGCTGGCTAGTGGGGGCGGATGGCAAAAACTGCTCATCCACGCCGATACAGAACGAATAGAAATGCATTTCTATGGTCGTCATTTAACGCCAGGACATCGTCTCCATGACAGGGACAAGTCAATCTGCGCTGTGAGCCAAGATGGAACCAAGAAAAATGGCCCAAATCATAATAACCCGAGCAGCTGTTTTCAGCAGACACAAATCTCTGCAGTAGTGCGAGCTACTCTACGCCCCTCGAGGACTTCACCGAGAGGTGAGAAATTCATCCGGGAGGTCATTCGACTGCGAGGACGCTTTCGTCACATCGGACTCATCAATACCGCATCAGGCACTGAACAAGAATGCCAATGCTACTGTTATACCACTCATCGGGTGAGATTGCGGCCGCCCATGAGAAAAAAAAAGTTATCTTTGTGATCGAATATGTCGCCGGATTATTTTACGATGAGCCTGGCCCACGACGCCCACGACGACGACGACGATGAGTCAGCTGCTGCACACTGGGGCCATGTGTGCGATGTCTACTATATATATGTGTGTGTGTGTGTGTGTGTGTATATTTTACCCAATAAGGGCGGCCAGTTGTGTGCTTGATGACTGTACTATGGACAGTTTCAGGCCACCTACACTGGCCCATACGCTCTTGTGCGCAAATGCGCGGGCCAGGCCATAGCAGATTCCCTTTATCTTTCCACCTGTGATCGAACAGCTGCTCCAAATTGTCTCTCGCTATTCCGGTCTTTTTGACCCCTCCCCCCCCCCGCCGTCCATCACAGAACATAAAACGAGTGAATTACGCACCGGACAGGATTGAAATCACGCGAAATAGACACCCCCATGTGGGTTTTTCCTTGTTCCCAGCCAGCCATTATGTCCAGTACGCGTTTATGGGGAAATATCGCTTTCAATTTAGCCTAACAAATATTTCTGCTGATGGCGGCGTTTTCAACGATCGTTGTTATGTCACGATACATTGTGACGAGTAACCGTGACGGCGGATAGTTGAGCTGTCTGCATCGTGAGCTGGTCTGATCCGAACTTGCCGGTCTGCTAGCGGTCTTCGTTCTTCGTCGCGCAGTTATCCAGATCCCCTTTCAGCGGCTAGTTCATATACGCCGATAATAATACCGCACATCGGACACTGTGGCGAGCAGCTGGACGACATCGGCACTAATATAAAAACCGGCGCACAGATTCAAACTCGGCTCAGTTTGGGAGCTCACATGCTGGGGTGGTCACAAAAAGTGAGGCAGTCTCTACGAAGTAGAACTCCACCGCTCCACTGTGTAGACGTGAGCATCTCCAAGGACTGGGTCGACGATTTCGCCTGAAGTCCACGACGCGCGTTTCCGTCAACTTCAGTGAGTCTTCACCGGGGCGAAGGGGCCACGAGGACCGACTCTCGCGGCGAGCAAGCCTAAAAATTCGAGAGGCCAACATGCGGTCAACTTACTGCTTCAGTTGAATCCAATTTTTGCGCAAGGATCCCGAAGCGGCGGCCTTCGGTTACGCGTTGAAAATGTTGTCTATGCCACGCAATTCATTTATCGAACACCCACAACAGGACGTGTCGGGTTACGTGAGATTGCATCGGCGCACGTCCTGAAAATAGAGCCTCCAGCCTTCAGCTCTTCTCATTCAGTCCGCAGGTGGCAGGGTTTTCGTTTTTGGGCTCAAACTCGTCGAATAGACGACTCCATTCGGTCGCTCGAATTTCGTGGCCTTTCAGCTGACACCCAGACGAAGTGGAAAGGTATCCCGAAACGAGCGGGCATTTGCCAGCTAGGGCGGCCCACAATCGTCAACTATAAGGGCACAGTCACCCTTAAATAGGTTCATGGACTAGAATACCGCAGAAAGGACAAACCTTACAGATCCTATAGATTTTCGTTATTGTCCGCATCCTACACGCGACCCGCACAACAGCCGGTCCTGGTGCAGGTTGTGACCGTGCGCGCCCCACAGCCAACGGGACCCTGCATCTAATCTCGCGTCCGCGACTAGCGACAAAACGACATGTCGGGATGTTAACTAGGTGGATATGAACGCGTCAGCGTGGGCAAAGGCCCCTTTTTCCGGTTATATTCGCTACAGTTGTCACCCCTCCCGTCCAAATACTAAAATGGCCGGCCGGCCGCCCCATGGCGTGCCGCAGGGCCGACTACAGCGCGCAAATCGCGCCGCGTGCTATACGACTAATAATGATAATATTACGAACAAAAGGAGACGCATCCTTTCCTCGCAAGGCAGATTTATTAGCCCTGCCAGTTCGCAGCCGCCACTCGTGTCCTGGTTCCGCGCCGCTCGCGCTGTGAAGAGGTTTTTATTATTGCGCCCATTACACGTCGTGTATGAAACCCGCCGCTCGTAGGACCCCCCTGGCGCGGTCTCTGCACAAGAAATGGTTGCGGTCGGTTGTAGCGACCGACAGTAACGGCGAGACGCTGCGTTCCTCAAGCCGCCTCGTTCAAGCTCGATGTTATGCGTAAGCTGAGACAGAGAGAGAGAAGCTTGGCTCAGAGAAGAAGAGCTTGAACGACTGAGCAGGGCCGAGAAGAGAAAGTAAGTTAGTAGTAATTAGCCGCCGGATGTGAATGCCCGTCTGACTTTACCGCTGCTTCCCGCGAAGCCTACATGGCCATCCGCCCCTCACGACGCCTTCAAGGAGCTCGGCTGTCCCAATCCGCTTGTCTCCTTCGAGAAGTAACATGAACGATAAAGGAAGGACGGCAGGGGGTGGGAAGGGCATACTTAACAAGTTTGCCCTAGCCCCGGCTATATGACGGGACGCTATCGACTAGTGAGGCTCTGGCTGATTATAATACTACATAGCGGAAGCCGTGCCAAACAACAAGTGCAGGTCCTCCCTCGGGGAGCTTTATGTACATTGGCGTTACATCGCTGCGCCTCTCTTCCGCGCCTCTCTTCCGCGCCTCTCTTCCGCGCCTTTCTAATCCAACTTGTTTTAGGCCAGCGCCAGGCTCAGGCAGGACGATGGCAGGTGTGCCACCACTGCGCCACCTGCCCGAAGTGCGCCTTCCGGCTGTGTAGCGCAATTCTACGTGTTGTCACATCCATTGCCAGCGACCATGAGAGGCATGTCGGGGAGGAAGCTGTCAGACGCATCGCTTAGTTCCGGAAAGATCGTTGATTTTCCAGTTGTACCGTCAGCGAGCTGACCGTAGGCCCGCAAAGGCTGTGTTTTTCTCAGCGGCAGTTTAGAACTCGTCACCTTTGCATAGCGGTGGGGGCGTCGATTTGCGCCGCGCGTGTCACAGGTAGATGGCATGACGCATGCGTACATTGTCGGCGTCCGGCACAAACTCAAGAAACCATCTGCGCACAATCAACACGGCCGTAGGTTTACAGTCACCCCTCGAAACACGCCCTTAACGCGGCCCAACGAGAGAGTCCACATCATCGATTTCGTCTCCTACGACCTCTCTCTATCTCGCTCTATCTCTCGCTTTCGTTGAGTACTAACAAGCGAGTAAATACGCGGACAGCGACGCGCCCTAACCAAAGCACACTTGAACGGCACTGAGGGATATTATTCCGACAAAGACAAACACCACAGTTCTATGCAGGGGGACAGCGTAGTTGTGTGTTTGCGCATACATTTCGACCAGGTAGTGTGACCAGTGGCAATCGAGGCATTGTAATCTGGCAAACAGGCTCGTTAAGTGCCGCTAACGGCCGCTCGCGTGTGAGGAGCTTACAGGAGGCCTCTATAGTTTGAAGCTTTTTAGTTCGAGCCTCTTTAACGAAATCTATAGGACGGAACGAGTGAATGCAACTGCCCGATTGCACTGACGGCAACCGCGAGACGTCGAGACGGCGTGCAGGAAACTTTCAGACGGAAAGGACACAAAAGGACGCCCCCTTCACGCCGCACCCTTCACGAGTGTCCTGGAGAAATCCGTGCATTTTCCCTGTAACGAACGAGAGAGCTTTTTAGGGCTTTGGACACGCATCCAGTTAAAAACCTACTTTATCTGGGTTTCCACTTCAGCGTGTTTTTCTTTATTTCATCCTAGCTGCATGTCGGGTCGCACCGAGTTGAGGGAGGGCTCGAGTCACTTCATGAGGAGACATTTTTGAAGCCTGAACATTGGCTGCGCGTCGAATTGGAACGAGGCTCCTTTTTTCTAGCTGAGTCTCGGAAAGATTGCAGCTGGATGTTGACAAATGCCTGCTATTTTGCTTATTGAACTTCGGAAAATTCCTTGTCACTTTTTTTTTTTTTGTTCGCCGACTGGTACAATGTCCTTGCAATTTATTTATGGCGATGCGACGTCTTTGCTAGTTGTGCGTTGCCTGTCAAAGAACTCCTCGCCATGTTCCTGTCGAACGTTGACAATGGCTGTTATTTGCCGGCTAGGCTTCATGTAAGTCCTGACCGCGGAATAACTTAAACCTAATAAACTACGTCGATTTTTTCGAACCACAACAGAAGACACTGCAAAACCTATTCCAGCCGCTCGATAACAGCGACGAATACTCTTTCGATGCCCTGTCAAAACAAACTCGTCATGCCAATCGCATATTCCGACGAGACAGACGTTTAGTTTCTACATGGCGATTCTTCAGATGTCGAGCCTGATCCGTAACAAAATGCCGACCTGTAAAGTCAGTCGTCGACCTTGGGTACTCGATCGACAATCTCTGAGCGTATTCATCGAGTCATCGAGACGTAACGCTGGTTGAATCCGTTGCCCCGACGTCACATATGGCCTCCAGCGATTTGCGAGGGACGTCCGTTCGAACTCCGAAATCGAATCATAACGCAGGAACTCCCCCCCGCTCCCCCTCCCCCGATCGTTCCGGCGAAGGTCCGGAACGGATTCAGGCCTAATCCTTCGTGTAAATATTGAATCACCGCCCACATACGGATGCAGCGGACGGAGGTATTCATCGGGTCGACATTATTGTGAAGTGCCATATAACGGACCGGACCGCGAGTTGATGCGCCGGCTAGGCAAAGGACGACAGAGTGTCCTGTTAAAGTACTGCTGATTGGACGCACGTAGATTGGACGACTCCTAATTTCGTTTGGCCAATAAGCACGCGCTTCCCTGGCTTGTATACGTTGCTTGTAAGTGGCTTGTGGAATCGGACTTGTCGAGCGAAACGTGCAGCCTGATCTGAGGTGGCGGCGGTTCTAGAATATGAAACCAGCATCGCTCAGGCTTCGTGAGCATGGCGATGCGGTGATCGAGACGGCCGAAACCACGCCGACCTCTGCCATCGGCTGTATTTTTATGACGATTTCTAAACGCCTATACCTCTCGAACTACATCACCCATCTGCGTCACAACGTCGCCACGAGTCAAATCGATAATACACTTCACCGAATGCCGAGTCGCTCCTCGTCGGCAAACGCTCCGATCGGCCCTCAGCTTTTGCTTGCGCCCTCAGATGCGCTACGAAGTCAGGACGTCCAACCGGTTGTTTTCGGAATGATCGACTCCCTGCTCGTTTATCTCCTCGCTACAATGTCTCGTCCTCACCGGGAGGACACTTGCACGCAGCTGCGTCCAACCCATTGCACCCGTCACCTCATTTCTTTTCGCTGAACACCCGAAAAACCGGTGACTCGCGAGACCAGCCCACGACGACAACTGCGACGATGACCAGCGCCCGACGGTTTCACGGCTTCGCTTCGATTCCTGTTCGACCACTGGAACTCCGTCCGGGCGGGCGATCTCCGCGCAACAGCGCTCACGCCCCAGAAAGACCAACAGCATCGAAGAGAGCCGCAGTCCGGCCACGAATTGTGGCCTCGGCCGAGAGTCTCTCGCTTCTTCTTGGCCTGAAGTCCGACTTGGCCTTGGCCGAACTCACCGAGCTCCGTGTCCTGGCCATTCCGCCCCGGAGTCGCGGACTCGTCCCGCGTCCGAGCGGTCTGCAGTGGCGAAGGAGTAAAGCATTAGGAACGAGTCAGCCGAGCGTGCGCCCGCGGTGGGAAAAGGGGAAGCGAATCCGGCCAACAAAACTTTCTCGTCCACGACTGGCGACAAATATATGGCAGCGACTGCGGCCGTACAAGCTCGCCCAGCTTTGGTCCGTCCGAGGAGAAGTCGTAGATAACGCGCGCGCGCGACATAGCCGCGACAACGGCCGACGGGTGAGATCTAAAGTTGTCCGGTCCTGCGTCGAGTTCGGCGTGTCCGAGCCTGACAAGGCGTTGCTAAGTGGTGCTAGCAATGTTGGAGGCATTGGGAAAACGCCAAATCCCCAACTTTTTGTTCCTGAGCGCGTGGCCGCGGGGGTGAAGTACAGTTGTGTAGATCGTCTCTGCAGGCTCACGCCGACCAAGCTGGACCTCAGCACGGACTAGAACTGTGGCCTGACTTCACGCCGGTGTGCAACTTCCAACGCGACTGTCACCAGGTCCGCAGGTTGGCCTGGTTCGGAAGTCGCTCCTCCTCTCAACATCGCTCGGGCGGTGTTCTCGCAGCGAGTTTATGGCGAAAAAGTGTCCTAGAGAAAAAAGTTGCCAACATTCATAAACGACGCCATAGGTGGCCATAGATTAGAAGGAAGCAGGCCAAGAAGGCTTTGAAGTCCGCGTCCTCGTGTGGCTCAGCGTCCGCCGCCAACTGTTGCGAGCGTACTCGCACTATTAATTTCAGCCCGAGAAGGCGACTTAGTCGCTTGACTGTCGACCTACGCGCACGGAGGACCTGTAACGATGGGGTACGATCAGGGAACGTCGGGGAACCAGCGGCTATGGGCGGTGCGCGTTGGTTGTGGCCAAGCGTTGAAAATTTGGATTTTGCGCTGGCGGAGTCACAACTGGGGTCGTCGTACTTTTGTATCCTTTGTAGCGGTGATAGTGTCGAGCTGAACGGTCGAAGGTTTTTATAGAAAAATATGAGCCTTTGTGGCATGATTCATGGCTGGGTTTACCTGGCAATAAGAATGCGTGCGAATAAAAAAAAAATGTTGGCTGGCATTTTCCGCCGCTACCGTCGTCTACGGTAAACTGTACGAAAAAAAAAAAAAAATGTTTTACAGATGACAATACGCGACCAAATCAAAAACCAGCCCATAATGCCATAAATGCCAGGAAATTGCCTAAACGACAAAGCAGAATCCCGTGAATAATGCTCGATCGTCTAAGCGAAATCACCGATTTCAACAAGCATTTAGTCTTCCGATGGGTTGAAGTTCGATGCATTACAACTAGAAAAAATGCTCTTCACGTCTAGTTTGTCCCCAGGGTCGACATATTTGCTTACAAGGAACGGGCTCCGATACGAATGTCGTCACAGCGTTGTTAATTGTTTTTCGATTTCAGTGACATGAACGGAGGCGCTTGGCGCTGTGGCAAAAAAACGAAGCCCTATATTCCGTTAACACATTCCCGCACCCGAACTTGACGACTTGAAATCTTCTCTGAGTCATGGCAGCATCTGAGGTCGGCGTCGATAAAGGCTAACCGCCAGCAAAGCGGAATCTAAGCGCTGACAGACACCAACGTAGTGGCAAAGGGGTCGGAACATGGCTTGAGCGGATCGAATAGAGGGAAGACAATCGAATAAGCTCTTCTCTCCTCGCTTCAATCCCATAAAAGGCGAGGAGAAAAGGCCGAATCCAGAAACCGAGTGAAGAAGAGTGCAATAGAAGGCGCTCGGGATTTGTCCCCAGCGCCTGGGTCCTTCCGGCACCCAGCCGTTCCAAGAGAGGTTCGAGCTTCGAGCATCCGTCCACTCCCAGAACCAGGATGAAAAGCTGGTTGTCGGCACCGGGCGTAACCCTCTAGGAGCTCTTCCTTGAGCCTCCTCTCGGCGAGAGTTTCTACTCTCTTTTTATCTTTCTTTCTGCTACGTCTTATCCTCTTTATATCGTTTCTAGCATCACCTCTCTTCGCTTACACTGAACCGCTCCTACGAGGAAAGACCAAAGGCCGGTAACTATGGCCGTTCGTATAAAGCGGTGGAATCTTCGCCGAGAAGCGACCTATACAGAGCCGGCCTAGGTTGTTGTCGGAAGAAAAGCCACTTGAAGGCCCCTGTCCTCGAGACGGGAAAAACCTAATGTCGGCTTTCCTACAGAACGGACTGCGCAAATGTACGCGGACGCCTGCACACCCACACAAGCACGCACGCGCACACACACACACATAAACATACACATAAACGCACACATACATCGAAGACGAAGTGGAGATTCGTCGTACACCAGCACCCGTAGCCTCGCTACGACGAAGGCGATAAGCGCGCGAAACTGCGTCATGTTAATATTGTAGCGTCGAACGCTTCGGCAGAAGTAAGCGCCAGACTCAGAACCGTCTGCCTGCGGCCTAGCCACGTATAGGACGCCGTATGACGGAGTAAACTGTGAAGTTACACGAACAATGCCAAAAATCGTCGAGGCAAAAGAGACTCGAGAACAAACGGTTTCGATGGCGACTATACCATACCCCGCACAGTGTTATTACAAAGGCTGTGCCAGGCTGAATGTGTGTGTGTGTGTGTGTAGTGGAAGGAGGAGGTCGTGGATTTTTTTGCTAGCCAGGGACGTACTCGTTAGTTATGTCTCAGTGAATGATACTAAATTGCTATAAGCGCCAGTCAGGTACACTGATCCCTTTCGCATTACCCTCGGCCATCCCAGCCGCGACGATACAGACTATAGTATTTTCCTCCCCTTGAGGAGAAGACCACAACCGCCCTGAACACCTCGAACTTCCTTGGGGTCGTGGGTCAGCGACGAAGCACTGGCATAAACGGATGCGTATACTCTAGCTGGTTGCTGGCTGTACAAACGGGACGTCTCAGAGTTAAGGCAAGTCCTTTATGTGCGATTGCTTGACCAGTTCCCGCGAACCCGGATCACGCGGTAGTTGGTTGCAGGCCCTTGGGGAGAAATAATAGCAACGGCTTAGACCTAGGCCTAGTTGGTCCTGCTAGAGAGTCGCCTTGCCCTGCCTATCGCCCTGACTGCGAAGGATATTTTGCAGGTTCACGACTTGGCCGCGCGGCTCCTCGGGCGTGGCCAGAGGGCTCAGCTGGTACGAACCGCAAGAGGTGATCGGACTAGATGGAATCCGTGCAGAGGACGGAGTGCACTGTTTACGGGGTGGGTGGGGGTGAGGGG
>MNPL01003179.1:17023-40032 GCA_002081605.1 Tropilaelaps mercedesae
TGCTAAAGTGTCTATAAGGTACGAACCAGCCATTGGCTCTCTCCTGCGTCTTTTAGATGCCGCTAGCCCAGTGTGGTGACGCTTGTTAGCGATCATAACGAATGCTCTCCTAAACTTTGTACAGCAGTCGGTAGAGGAGCGAATTCCGGCAGCGGCGACAGCAGCATTAAATAGATAGCAGCTAGGGCAACAACAGCATTAAACAGATAGCAGCTAGAGCAACAACAGCAACATTGGCGGCAGCAGGGGCTACAGATAATTTATCCACTTGCAAGAAAGCAGAGGGGGAATTTCGTCTGTGTCCGGGAAGCCGTCAGGGAAAAGGAGACGGCACTTGGCAGCATAGGCATACGACGCGAGAGCCTTTGTCTGCCACTAATGGCTCCAACAAAAATCATAATTGACAATCTCTTCGAAGCGTATTTCACTATTAAACAACGGGCGAACGTTAATACGAGCAAACTGTCTTAACATTTGTAATTCTGTGTGAAGTACTAATTATAGTGTGTCTTCGGTACGCACTGCCAGTGAAACAGAAGAGGATTGGCTATGGCGACGTTTCTTGACGGAATGCAAACTTCGTGGAGAGAACGGAAAAGGTACAAATAAAAAGCAGACTAAGAACAACATATATAACGGAATATGTAATCACACTACTACTATGTATAGAGTGTATTAATGTTTAATTTCACATAGTATTAGTAGTAAGTACTGCTGTCAATAACGTGATCAGTATGAAATGGTGTCGTATTCGCAGGTGTTTATAATTTATATTCACCAATAATCATTTATTTTTGTTTCAAATCGATCGCTCTTCCATATTCTATCGATTTAAATGTATCGGTGGCAATTTAGTGCACAAAGTTCCATGAATCCCTTTGAAGGGCACCAATAATATCGAAACAAAAACATACGTGCTCAGCTTCCCAACTGTGTCTAATGCCATACGCACATTCATCATGAAACTGGCCTATAAGTAGGATGGCTCGTGCCACTTCCATGGCTTCAGTTGGTCAGTGCGTTACATATTATAGATCTTATCAAAAATAGGTTTGCCAAGTGCTCGTCCTATACGGTCGCAAGAACGTGGCTAGTAAAAAAGATTATTGTTGCTCATAAGAATAGCAGTATTTGTCTTCTGGTTTAGCATTACATCCACCCTTCCTTGGTGGAATTAATCAGTCTAACAACAAATCACACAGTAATTTTTCCGTGCCGTGACTTTCACACCAGACATGATTATGCAAATGATTTGGAAAAAACGATGGAATGAACATATAGAATGTCTTCCCTGGACATAAGACGGGCACAAGAGTGGCACTAGTAGACTTAATTGGAATGGAGGAGTTTGTTATGGTATCATTAAAATGATCCTGTTGTAACGGGAAACTTGAACCCAAGAAATTGTTATTAGGTTTCACCGCGTATGATGTATTTGCGGTGAAAGGTGGAATTCGGTAAGTTCACGGCGATGGGCTTTACTCGCTTACAGTCACAGATGGAACTGGTCTTGCGTTTCATTCGTTTCTATGGCACGGAACAAACATGTCGAGTGCCGCCGGTTTCTTTAAATATACGAAAATAATATACTTCATAACATCAGTTGGTCCAACTTAGATAAGTATGACTGCTAACTGTTGTCGTAGTGTGGCCAAATCTATCATATTATCTAACCTTGGCTCATGTTCGCAAATTAGAGTTACATACATACAAAAATGAATCATTGTGTAGTTGTAACAACAATTGAAGTATGATAATATTAACCGTCCAAACATATATGCACTTGTTACCCAAGAAGTTTAAAGTAACGCGAGGCAAGATACATTTAGCTAACTTTATCTAAGATTTTTACTAATTTACAAATCGGTGATTTTCACTCATTCATCTTATGACTTTAATGTAAATTCAATAGATAGCTAAATACAAAATATGGCTAAAGAAATTATTAATTGTTTTTACTTGGTTAACATTGTCGTTGTGCTACAGGGCCCAGCAAATGGAGCAATGGCTATTTCACATCATTCGCAATACGCTCGAGTTTCTGTTCGATGTTATTCTTTTTCCAATTCTCAAAAAACTTCACTGGATACCAACATCAAACCAACAACTGGCATTGGCAGAGAAGAGGCTTCTATCCTGTAAGGCTAATCAATTATTATTTTGTAGACAGTTCTAGTTTCAACAACAATGGGGCACTGCTGACCGGCTCCTCTAATCTCTGTGTGCAGATTACGGATGATGTCATATGCATCACGCAATCTGGTTCTATAAGTGACTGCAAATTTTGGAACTAAAATGACTGTCGGACTGAACACGGCAGAGTAAGCTAATCTTTGCGTGGCTTCAGGTGATTTAGTTAGACGGTGTTGAATGGATCGGTTATGCAAGCGTAATTTGATATCGAAAGCCGTCTTATTAAAGCACTTTGCATAATTGATATAAAAGGCCAATAGTACAGTTAATATCTGTCGGCACTACATTTTTTTATTGAAAGTACTTGTGGGTAATATATATCCCAGGTTTGAGGTCATTGTGAGGTCTCCTATAAAAATCAAGCATTGTTTTTGTAATCCTTAGCTTTGGCAAATATACCATACATTCAAACGTTTTGGCCATCTAAAACAGTTGTGAAGATAATTTTACTTCTTTTTGTTAATTCAAACAAGCACATATTGTTGTTGTTTCGCATTTTTGGACCCTGCAGGGGTAGTACATGGGTCTACTGTTTACAATCGATGATAACGATAAATCTCTAATAGCAAGCATTAATGCAGCACCTCAGCAAGAACTTGGTATACAAATATAATAATGTTAAACATTCTATTGCTCTTTTGTGTAACAAAAAAAGCACACATTCTTCGAAGCTAATAAATAGAAACACCCTGTTCGATTTTTCTACTCTAGCGCTGACATATTTTAGATATATATACATATAAATATATTAAAAGCAATGAAGAAGTGAAACCAGAAACGTTATCTTTGATCGTATCTAACTTAATTAGCAATAATGCTTCTGGGTGGTCTGCCCAATTCTCTACACTCTCTGCACAGCAATGAGCACGAATCTCAAATAATAACTTGTAAATTGTAGATACTTGTACAAATCCGATGAATCAATATCTAAGTTTTTTAGTGTTATTACCATTTTGTCTTTGGGCATTGCAATTATATGGATTGAATCGATTTATGTAAATAAAGATATGAAGAAACCCTACGATTCGTGGTTCGTAGACGTGGGCAGAATCGGTGAAAGCGCTGAAACGTGTCGCATCTATACTATGAAGGTGGCCAGCGATAACCCTCAAGTAGGTACTTTTTCTCTATCTATTATTCTACATTCTAAAATCTAATATTTTGTAATAGATTCTTTTTCAGAGTGCCTTGCTGACACAACTATCTGGGCAGGCTGCTTCAATTTCCGTTATCTTCTTTGTTTTATATTGTATAGCTAAATGGAGAATTCAATTGCGGAGCGTTTTTTATTAATGGCACAGTTTATTTTTGGAAGGGCAATCTCATTTAGCTTCATTTTCGCTAATTGAAATAAAGATAAAATATAAAGATAGTACCGAATCAGAACGTTAAGCATTAGTCATGTTTTTTAACATCTAGGCTTTATTAGGCGCAAATACAGCATACCATTAAGAACCAAACAGAAGTGATGCCTCGCGTAGAACAATAATGTAGATTTATAATTTAGAATGAAGTTAAAAATTTAATTTATTTGTTAGGTAAACTTCTGAAGCGGTGGATTTCAGGCGAATCAATCATACACATTGCTTGTCAGTTCATAAATACATAAAAAGTATAATTTAGAATGAAGTTAAAAATTTAATTTATTTGTTAGGTAAACTTCTGAAGCGGTGGATTTCAGGCGAATCAATCATACACATTGCTTGTCAGTTCATAAATACGCTAAAGTAATTCAATATCAATTTGCGTGCGACCGGTGCTGGCTAGCATTGTCATGGCTATTTTTACTGCCGATATACGTATTTCAAACTTCTAATACCACTTTTATCAGCATTGTTATAGCTGAACAATATGCGATCCCGGCACTTATAGTGTTGATTTCATACTTTTTGCTAAAAAATGAAGAAGGGCTTATATCGTTCCAATCGCTCTAATGGACGCCTAAAAACTTTACGACCACAGAAGTAGTTTTAGAGATGACCGCTAAAATAGTTAACTAATCTGAGGGCTTTTATCTCAATATTCCTTGAATGGGTCGAAATTATTGCAGCACAAGTGTTGCAATAAGACGAAACCAGGGGACTCTCAAATATTTATTTTAGAATATTCAATCTAACTATCTTATCAAAATAAATTAAAAAATGAGCATTTATGAATTGATTGTGATTCAGTCGCGCACCCTTCCCCTTGTGCTAATTCATGGACTTGGATGCGGTGGTCCGATGTGGATTCTCAATTTTGAAGAACTCTCGTGCCACCGTGATGTTTACGCGATCGATCTACTCGGATTCGGACGCAGCAGTCGACCAGATCTGAGCGGAGACGCCTGGATTGCCGAGATGCAAATGGTTTATGGTGAGCATTCTAGTCTTTTGATATTTACGTAGAGGAGGTAAACGCTGTTATCGGTTTTGAATGGTTTTAAGTGTTCGATGGCTTTTATATTTAAATCTAAGCCCAAGTTTGACAGTAATACGTTAAAATACTTTCACGCGCATTCGTAACACAGCCCATGGCTCTGCTCACTCTATTTGCCGTTGACTTCAATGCTCTTTTACCTTACTTCGAAAGTCTGATAGTGGACGGGACAACTCAAAAGTGTGTTGTGGATTATAGCTAAAGTAAACATGAACTCAAGTTAGAAATGTACAAGTAAATACACCTATTCAGAATTATGTGATCTTGGTTGCATATGCTAATATTTGGAGAGCACCTAGATTGTTGTATATCTTGCATATTTATGAAAATAGGAAAAACTAACAAGAGGTTTGGGTTGAAAAGAGCTTAGAACAAGGATATATAGAAGTATTCAACATCGCTTTTTTCAATGCATAGTAAAATTAAGGCCGAGTGTGAATTTTAGAATATATGACGGTTGTTAAATAGAGGTTGAGATAGTAAGCAGGCTAGATCGGTCAGAAGATTAGTACTTGAAAAGGAGAGGCACGTTGACAAATGGTGTTGGGCAAAGCATGTTTCCAGAAAATCTTTATTAATTGTACAGTGGGATTACCGACTTGAATAGCACATTTGATTGTCAAATTAACAGCATACGCTTTTGCCTGGTACGCCCAGACAGTAATTTCAGTTCAATTTCTACAGACTCGTCTGAGTTTTGACATTGAGAAGCCTTCGTCTTAAACATCTTAAATTCAGTTAACCAGTTTATACCTCACTCCTTTGAAGACGCGATAGCCGCGGGCTATAACCCACTGTTTTGAAAACGCTTCTTATAAATAGAATAATCTGAGTTAAGTGCCTTCCCGACCTCATTTACTGAGAGTAAAAAGTAGTATACAGCAAAGGGTTGTATCAGCAAGGATGAGCATTATTTAAAAAGCGTTCGAATCTTGTGCGATCTATTCGATTCGCATCTCGCTCTCACACTGTGGGGCGATACTAAGAAGTTAAAGTTTCTGAATCAGTGTCATGAATTCAGGAGTGAAAGTATAAGAATAGTAGATGTTTTTTTCTGTGAAAGAACAGTGAAGCAGTAGATCATATTAATATATATAAATATATTATTGACGCACCTTCCTCTGAGGATCCTCCTTTCTCTGTGCTCCTCCTGACCATCGCTATGGGGCAAGTTGTGGTGAACAGGCGGTACGCCTACAAAAGAGAGACTGCCAGGGAAATCGCGAAGTGAGAACTCTGGAAATTTAAAAGGAATGAAAGCCTCACGCGTGATAGAGACCCAGCGAACGCGGAAGGGTTAAAAGGCTCAAAGTCCGCATTCTCACAATATATCGGCTCGGCAAACGCAAATCAACTTTGCGAAGCCGCTGCTCGATCTTCCTAACCTCCGAGGCCAACAGCAGGCTCGTTGTAACACCCCCGTACGTGTAGCACTATATCAGTTAGGATTCTCCCCAGAGCCTTATATGTTAGAGGAGTGCCGACCGCATTCCAGGCACTCAAGGCACCACGGCGCAGCGCAGAGGTCAAGGGAGGACCGGAGGCATCCGCGGCGCAACGTTCGACGACGACTGAGTGCCTCCAATCAATAAGAATGGTTTTTTGGAACTGCGAAAGCTGACGCTGTTAGTCTCGTTGCCGTTACTCGGACTAGATGTGCTTAGTCTTAGCTGAAACTTAGGTAACCAAGACCGTCGCGCTCCCCGGCGGTCTTGGTTAGCTTAAAAGACGCGCTGATGACCGTATACGGAGTGGAGATCATTTGGGAAGACCTAAATCGAGTAGGCCTCGAACTCTTGAATCATCTGCAGGCATTTTAGTCAATCGTGTTCTCGTCTTACATCGTGCGACTCGAAACAGATTCGGATATTTCCTTGCCGACATTCTACTCTTCATTGAAGAGCTCAGGGGTCGCTTTGGCCTTGTGCGACTTCCGCCTATAGCGAGATGCTTTAATCCTGGGGAAGAAAATTCGAAGATATCGATCCTGGTGTCCTAAGCATTGGTGAAACGAGCGATGACAAGGAAGAGATTAAATCGGTCGAGCTGACGCGACATATATATATATATATATACTGCCCGATTCGCATGAAGCAGCTCGATGCTTATTTTTAAAGTCTCTTTCATTAGCGGCTTTTGAATTTTAAAGGTAACGTTGCAAGTTATCATTGAAGAACCTCTTTCGGCATATTTTTTGCTGAAGATTGCATTGTTAGCTTTGTTAATGGGCGATGCTAAATTTCTTAATTAATTCTCTAGCAATAACAAAGACATTCTCAATATGTATGCGTAGTTCAATATGACTATTTTTGAATCCTAATTGCCAACGTCGCAAAGCCTGACTGAATGCTACTACTCTTTGAACTGCAAATAATTTTTAAATTGAATTGCATAGATTGAATGCATAGATTATTTGCTACGTTTCATGACCATAAAGTGTCAGCTCATATAATTCTTAGAATGTTTAGGATAATTATATAGATCTGGAATTGCTTCAAGATTGTGCCTACATATTTGAAATTTCAGCGATCGAGGAATGGCGTCGTCGAGTAGGTCTTGAACGGTTCGTATTGGTGGGTCACTCACTTGGTGGCTTCTTAAGCTCTTCTTACGCTATTCGTCACCCATCTAGAGTAGCACATCTGGTGCTGGAAGATCCGTGGGGCTTTCCCGAGTTTCGGCCAGATAGACCCCTTGGGAAGCGCATGCCCACATGGACTAAGCTTGTCCAGTCTACTCTTAATCATATGAATGCGCTGGCCAGTATTCGTGTGCTTGGACCACTAGGTATGCGGTTCTATTTTATCTTTTTACATGCTATGTATTGTGACCATATACTCTAAGCACTTTAGGGCAAGTCTCCATTATCTATATAAATCCATTGATTATTCCGTCCGGCTCATATTTAAATTTTTGGTACAGTATATTTACACACATTAGTGTACATTATATCAACGCTCTTCGTTAAATGTAGCAACACACACTGTTGATGAACGAGTATTATTGAGCCCTGCGCAACTGGTTCATATTCATCTGCAACGAATCATCAATGATAATGGACAGCTGCTAGAAAAAAATTTGTAGAATTCCGCCTGGCATGAGATCATACTTGGACGAAAGATATGCAATTTTTGAAAGAATGTCTGGCCGCCATAATGACTAAGGGAATAGTATTATAAAAGCTGGAAAAAGCACTTGCTATGATAAGCGATGAGTCAGTTTTAGAGAACACAAAGATGGATGAGAAAAAACCAAAAAGGTGGTCAGCCTTGCTTCTCCTCTGTAATAAATCAGCGCCTTTTTTTGACGGAATGTATTGACTATGTTCTACGGGCTTTTGTTGAAAACGATAAAAAAGCGTTTCGTCTTTTTGTACGAGAGATTTAATTTTTCAAACATCGTTAGCCTGCACAATTTAACATTCAGCCCATATTTTTTCGCAATTTAATTTTGAGCTTGAAAGGATTCGATGTGTCTTTTTAATTTCCCAACGGAGTCAAGCAGCGGGTTGCGTCATGGCATAAAAAGGTCGGACAGCATATGAATATAATCGAGATCCTTTCAACATTTACACAGCCATTGGAAAAGCGGCTCCAATTTATCATTCCAATATTTGTGCAGATGGCACGTAGTTTGTACGTATATCGTGAAAACTAAGGCTTTATAAGTAGACAGACTCGTTGTATTAATGATTTTGGCTTTGCTAATCGGGGTCGGTAACTAAAAATAGACCTTTTTCCTACACTAACAGGCCGGAATACAGACTCTCATTGGCCTAGTGACCAACTGCGTGGGTTCACGCGAAACCAAGCAAGAATGAGTCTGGCTTTGTTGATATATCTGCGTTGGCAAACAAGAATTGGCAACATGTAAGAAAGTCCGCTGTCGCTAATAGTGAGGTTTAATCAGGTTCGCATCACCGTAATAAGTGCATCGTGTACAATAGGTAGTAGTCTGTTGGCGTATCTATTGCATCCAGTTCAGTCTGTTCTGAATAAGAAAACGGTGGATCATTCTAAACGGATAGTGAAGATGCTATGTCGAGAACATTTTGTGATAATATTAAATGTTGTAAGAGGTCTTGACTGTGTATGTGTATGACGAGGACGCTTTAAACAGTCATCATGCTTTCTTTTAAACTGATATATTTTTTTAACCATTTGTAGATCATTTTCTTTGCAGTTGAAATTGCCTTCTGTTGAAGAATATGGGCACCTCTAATGACATTTCAACTGCTGCATTAGCTGCTCCTCTTGCGTTTTAATGAGTACCCTAATTTTTGAACCGCTCCGTTAGGTGTCAAAATTAGTAGAGTTGTGATTACAACTAAAAATTTTTAAATCCCTACGTCACTTTTCTTGACTTGAGCGTTTTACATAGCGAAAATGGAACTCAAAGTTAAGATTTAATTCCGCACTTTACGGAAATGAACGAATTCCTTTAACTAAAAGCGCAACGATTCTACTATAAATGTTGGGCTCTTTGTAAATAATACGTCAATTAAACCAGTATGCAATATAATTAGGAACGATGCGCTGGATGTCAGTTATAATATGAGTTTTTATTTTACCTAGACAATGAGCCAATGTGTCGCTGCATGCACCACTAGCGATTTCCTGGACAGTTTGGTAGCCTTTCTAATTTAAAAGGACATATTAGGTGCGGCACATTAGGCATCTTTCACAGCTCGGCCGAGGGGAGAATTTTTAGGGATTGTTTACGATGGGTATGATTGCCTTGGCCAACCTCTTGAAGTCCGCAATACGCTCGGAAAAGATTAAAATTACTACGGTCATAGATTATAGTAAATATTCGCAGCGCAATCGTGTTGTCCTTAACAACTTAATGGATTTATAATAATTGCACACCATTAGCTGGCGATGCTCTGTTTCAAAATGTGTGCGGTGCGCTTTTAGATTCATTATTTGGTTTGTGCTTTACATTTTTTGCCACAATTGTATGATATACCTTTATGACTCAATATACAACGGTGCTTTTTCTTATTTTTACCTGTGACCTATGCGTTTTAAAACGGCGGTCTCGTAAATAAAACTCAATTCAACATTGAGTTCAACGATGGCTCCACAGATTATAACGCATAATATTCATCTAATAATGATGTTTATAATGACAGTATCATAGATCGTACTTTCAGAGGCTCTAAATTCAAAAGACTCTACGAGTCTTTTTTGAGATGAAAAGGCACATGCATTGCCTTGTACGACAACTCGATTTGAGCAGTTTTTTCTTCTAGGTCCAAAAATTATGCAGCTGTCTCTGGCAGCTGCAGCTGAGCAATACTTTGGAGGTTTCGTCACTGATCGGACTGTTGTTCCAAGTTATATCTACCATTGTAACGTCCGCAAGCCTTCGTAAGATTTTTGCTTCTACATACATATGAAATATTTATAATAATAATAATAATAATAATAATAATAATAATAATAATAATAATAATAATACCTGTTTTCGTGTCTACTCGAGTTTCGTAATTATTGATGGTACATAAATGGTAATGGTAAAATGTTTTCTATAAAAATTAAGTTTTTCATATTATAGCTCTACAAAGACCCTTTGATGTTGCTAAGTGATTTATTCCGTGATAGTGTTTTTATTCAGTCCAACTGATCATCAATTTAAGAGGAAACAGTATTTAATATTCCATCTTTTAATTTGAAATAATCGACCAACTTTTCATACGGGTTATAAAGATATTGAATCGATTATCATTTTTACGAACCTCAACATTCTTCTTGGTTGACCCGACATTACAATCTCAAAAGTACTAGATATCGCTCATCACTCTTACCGGGGAGTAGATTTATCGATAACCTACTTGACATACAGACCAATAGCTCCCGAAATGGATTCAACATTGGTTTACTTTTCGTTGTAATGAGTGAGAAAGTTGGCTACTTCTTCGCCTTTTATGAAAAGCAAGCTTGTTGAGAAAACTAGACAAAACTGTAGCGGGCGAGATTTTGTATAGCGATGGTGATTTTTTGTAACAATAATCGTAACGACAACGAGGAAGAAATAATGTGGTACCATGTCTAGCTGTATATCAACTTCCTTTGGTTTTAATAAAGGTGTCCTTGGTTGATTGACTAATATTGATATTCTCATACGGTTGTAATTAACCACTTTTACTTCCATTCGTGTTAAAAGGTGGCGTTTTTTTGCTTTTATGAATTTACGAACCGGGACATCTGATTCATAGCGGTGAGGCGTTATTTAAAAATCTGAGCGTGCATTTCGGCTGGACAAAATACCCTATGGTCTATCGATTGTCACATTTGGACCCTCAGGCAAGTGCTGTTTTCTAGAGGGCTTTCTAGGTAAATTAGGACTGCTGTACGATTTGCTTTTCAGGTACCAAGTAGAAGTCTCTGTAAGATAAATAATCGGTCTGGCATCTTTTTGTGTGTGTATTATACCACGCCAATAAAAAACAATTTGCGCCTTAAGAGCCTTTAAAAAATCACTCTCGACTGATATTGTTAGATTTACATTATTACATCAAATGCAGTCTTAGACACTTTGCCTATGGTAGCACTCTGGACGAGTTCAATGCAGTCTTACGTAGCGTTTACACTTTTAAAAGGTGGGGACTACAGTACAAACAATCTGACTACCATCTCCCCATTTGTAAAACCTCTTATGTTTTTGGGGATTTGACCACCACACGTTGTTTGAAACAAATTATACCAAAATGTCAGCTTATTTGCTGAATTTTACGGGAACTTACATGGAAAACATCAATCGTTATTTGTGTGTCGTTGCATCATTCGTTTTTTTTTTGCAAATACCCTATATACTTCTTACGTCAAAGCAATTCCCAATGAAAAACAAGTCATTCAATGCATTTTGCTAAATAAGCCTCGCAAGGCGATGTCACATCTAGCTGCGTAATTTTCTAGAAAAAACAGCCTTGTCGCTAAAAAATATTGTAGTAGTCTAGAGTAACACGAGAATAACGCTAATTTCTCTGGAATCCATTGCACATTCGAGGCTAGTTCGAGATTTTCTAAAGTAATGCTGAATAATGAATACTAACTTTGCAGAACGTGATAAAGAAATCATCTTTGGAATGGTCATGCTTGCAGGCAAATATTACACGTGTCCATGACTAGGCTTTAAAAGCAAACTTTTTATTTAACAGAAACAATTTTACTGAATTCGAACGATCAACAACTAAATATTTCGATAATCTATATTTATGTATGTGAAGTTTAGGTTCCAATCACATTTATCTACGGTTCCCTTACATTTATCACAAAAAAACCGGCTTTCCGAATCCGCGAAGAAAGGAAGTGCTGCTACGTAGATATTCAGGTAAGTAAGCATGTCAAAATTGAGTGTAAGCATTAAGGTTGCGTCAAACGGTTTTAGTTTTTGATCAAACTGGGGAAAAATTTAGTGGAAGTGAATTCAAACCTCCCTAGTGCAATGCCATGCTTACCGTGCTCTTTCGCGTGTTATATTAAATGAATTCTTAGGTTGTAGCTGCTAGTTTTAATTATATTGTAGTGCAACAAGCAAAGGCGACATGTTTTTATTGTCACGTGGAAATTCCCTTCAAACAGGAGTGCTTCATTTTTATTTGTACAAAATATTGCACTATGCTAAATGTGAATAAAATTCACGCACCACTCCGAATTACGATGTCATTGTAATAATGAATGATACATTTGATGAATAGCTTTCTTTTTGTACTAGAGAATACAGATACACTATTGAGCATATTATATAAAATGAGAACTTTTCTATCTCATTACCTAGAAGAATACGTGTAGTTTTGATAACATTAACAGGCTATTTGAGGGCACGACTAGACTTTGTTTTCGAAACTAAATCATGATCTACGAAGGTGATTATAATGTTATAATAATAGCACCCTTAGATTCAATTTTTATTGCAAGACGTAGGCTGTAGAATGAACGACCATACGAGTGGAGAAGAAACTTTCTTCCTATCTATCCGCCATTATGGCACATAACCAAGACCCTTTTTCAACAAGAAACAGGCATCTGATTAAATTACTACATACTGGTAAGTGTATTAAAAAAATCGAACAACCGTAAAAAAATTAACTTAGTTTCGAAATTGGATTTTTCAAATTCAAGCAAACCTCACATCAAGCTTAATACCACTTAATACCTCGTGTTCTACACTTGTTGTGCTGTCGTACAGCATTTAAAACATTTGTACCTGAAGATAAGGAAATTCCAATTGTCGCAAATATTTTTAGAAATTTTGCATTCATTTCTAATTCACGATACAGACAGCTTGTCTGTAAATAACATTCAGGATGGTATCGCTACAAGGACATAATGTTCACTGTGTAGAAATGCACCGTTACGATATCTGACAGCAGTATGCTCGCTGGCTCATTGAAAAGAACTTTAGTTTTTGTGATCGAATTCCTTAGAGAACAGCGTTGCAGCTTAGCTCAGACTTTTCCCTCTATTTTACCGAAACCACAGGCAATCTCTTGGGTGGAAATGCAAAAATATTTTGTATTGTAACAAAAAAAAAACTGTTTTATTTAGGTGTAACGAGAAAGAACACTCTAACATTTCGTTATAAAATTTGGTGGTTCTAGTATCGAAATAAATGAGAGCACATGGAACGTATAAAAAATTACTTGGGGCGTTTCATGCAGAGATGTGTAGAAGCCCTAGCTGAATTCATATATGCACAAAAAAACTGATTCCGGAGCAGATGTCGATTGGATGATTACCTTTTTGATTTGTGACGGAAAACTTACAAAATATTACTGATCTTAGATCCCTTGAGGCAGATAGCAACACACAGACAGGTTATTTTTCCGCTTGCAGCTTTCATGTAGTTTGATTGACGCAGCAATGTTACTTCAACATCAGTCAACAAAAATAGTGTAGTTGCCATCTGAATTTCAGTGGTAGCTGTTTAATGTTTTCCATAAAGTCAATTTTGGCCGCACGTAGTTTTCAGCTTTACTGCTTGCCTTAAATATGCTTCTTTGTGTCCTAAAAAAGTGCTTATATTTTCAAATATTACTAAGGTGTTGATCAATGTTTTCTAATGGCTTATTTTTGCTGCTTGGTTTGCTGTAGGTTGTAAAGGAGAGTGGACACAACATTCACATGGAAAAGGCAAACGAATTCAACAGAAAGGTCATTGCTGTTTGCGAAATGGCAGATCAGGAAGAGCAAATATTCGCAGGTGAAAGAAATCACTCCGAAGTGGAAGTCGACTATCGATTGTGAATCAAGTACGATCAGATACCGGTCTGCAACTGAGAAGCTTTCCAACCCAATGAGAGATTTAAACACGTTCACCATGATCATTAAACTAGCACGATTACATATGCAATCAATGAAGGATATTAGTGGCATCGTGATCAATATATTGTACTAGAAGTACTATTAAAAATTGTCATTTTAAGAACTAAGTTGAGAACTTTTTCTACCTTCGCCACTGCGTTTGGTTTTTTTTATGTGGCAACGATACAAAGGCGTTTGTGCGCTAAGATAACAAAAGCGTCTCTATTTTCATTTGATGTCACGCAGTAACTGAAACTACCGTGCGTTTATATCGCGCAATAATTTGACCGAAATTAGATGTATCAAATGATGATAGCCCGCAAGATTTAGAAATCCAGAAGCGATAACTACTGTCTTAACTTTCGAATTATAATAAATTTGTACGGTACCTTTTCTGGGATATAATACAGAGCCAAACCTCCGTGTATTGCGACATCTTAATCTGCATGTATACTCCCGCGTAAGATATTATCAATCTGGCAATCGCACTTGTCCATGACAGCAAATGTCTGAATATGATAGCATTCTATTGTATAATGCTGTATTATATTATGCACATAGTCAATAAAACATATATTACTACACGTTTTTTGCTCTATTTAGGAAGGTGTCTTATCTACGTAACCCTATCGAGGAATTATAGAATCTACTCAAAAATATTTGTTGCATCTAAAGTAAACATTAGGTCCACGCTAAAGGGTATACGAGCAAACCAATTCTGCTTATCCAAGAAAAATAATTAGGCTAAGCGATTACTCCACGCGACACTGAAATATCTATGGAGGATGGAAAATGGTATAAAACGACCTATCAATCGATGGGCTATTCTTTTGTCTGTGTTAGGGTGAATTCATTTTATGTGAAGGCGTTTCATAAAATACTGTTAGAGATCAATACTAGGCGCCATGTTTGATCTGACCCGCACGTCGAGTAGGCCGGGTTTTACGATCGAACTGAAAGGTATTGCCAGTGTTGAGCAAGTTAATCATATATTCCTGTAGCAACTCTCTGGAGAAGTACATTTTCATCGAAATATTTTACAAATAAGAAAGCAGTGCAGTATGACACCTAAATTTCCAGCGTGCAATTATGGTATCACGCTTTCACCTTGTGTTAATTAATATGAATTCTTTCAGATAAAGGAAACAATATTCAACAGCGTATGCTTGTTAATCTGCAACAGTTTCACGACTAGTTATGTAACTTAAAAGCATAATCTGCACTGCCAGGAGTATTGCGGCCCTTGTTAGAATATTGCGTAGAGCTACATTCAAATGTTTGAGCATTTTGTTGTTGGGCAGCGTGAAGAAAGAGCAGTAGTTTTACAGCGTCTGAACGGGAAATTTCAATCGCATTATTATCCCTTATTTGAAGTTAAAGAAGTCCAGCGGAACAAAAACGGTGGAGTTAGTCGCGAGCTATAAGACAGCGCGCTAAACAGACGGCTCACATGCTAGGCCGATTTCTAGCGATTTCTTATACTTCCACGGGACATCCAGGCATACGTCTGCTGATGACAATATTACTGATAGGCGGAGAATTATCAATAACAGCAGTAAAAACAATAAATTATTACTTTGCTTCGGTGAGTTCTCGGAGAATACTAACTAATCTTGAGCGGCGTCGAGGCCAACCTAGCAACTAATCCTACCGAGATTGTCGAATTTAAAATGGTAGCCTATCCCACACGACTCAAGCATCAGCTGAGCTTCAAATTGCCGAATCACGCTATGGCCATGAAGGTGGACATCGCGGAAGTGGCCAGTATGGTGGCCATGGGCGGCGAGGTCATCGACGAATCATGGAGGATCCAACACCATGGTAACTAGGAAATACATCACCGGGATCATGGTAACGATTACAAAAGTCTTCATGACCGTTATGGACGACACGGCAATCGGCATGGTAAACATCGCGAAGAACGCTAGCATAACAATCATAGGGACAACTATCATCGCGGACATGAGGAGGGTCGGCATCGCTACGGAAATCATTATGAAGCGCGCGGTCGAGAAGGTAGACATTACGGTAATGATCATTACAATAATCGAGGTCACCGAAACCATGGATGCTGAAACACGTACCATTAAGAGGATTCATCCTACCGTAGTGGATATTACGACGACCACCATGAAGGAAACCACCGTCGAAGGTATGATGACCATCACAGACATCATAATCGCCACGGCGGAGGTGAAAGGCATAGGGCACATCATCGGCAACATCACAGACGATATCGTCATGGCGACGATTCGCATAGATATGGCGGAGGACACCATAGACATAATCATGGAGAGCATGGCCGCCAGGGACACGAACACCATCGTGAAAATGGGCTCGTTGGCACGGCGGCCACCGTCACCATCAAAAACACCATCGACATTAACACTATCGTCGACATGGAGGTTATTAATCAGTAACATCGCTCTCACGCCGCTAACAGCTTACAGCGTAAGGTTTCCATTCCTAAGAAAGGCTTACAGAGCTATTATGAAGCGCTACCAAACATGTAATGCATACATCTTAGAAATATCTAAAATTTATATATTACAACCCAGTAACGAGTCGAACTATCCAACTGATGCCCAACGTCGAGATGGAAGTGTTAATATGTTTTTAACTCCTTTATCAATCCACGCCTGGTTACCGATTAGTACGATCTCGACCCTTACGAGTTTTCCATATTGTGTCCATGCTGTATTGTACTGCAGGTTGAAGTGAATGTTACATGATGTCTGCATGTTGTCACATGATGTCTCTAAGGTATAGTCTAAATACATGTCACGAACACAGTATTGAATAATAGTGCCACCGGAAGTAGCTAAGTGTATTTATATTGTATGGTATTTGTCTGCATATGTATATCTGCAAACAATACATTTAAGAGACGTATCAACTTAGTATAAGAGCAGAAACTCAAGAAGTTTGAAATTTAGTAGCCTCAATTCGAATAAAAGTATCACGCGATGCTTACGTTAGTGAAGCTATAGATTCATTCCCGATTGAGCCTCGTGAGCTCATTTAGCAAAGCTCACTTCTGTATTATGACAAACTTGTCTTGATTAAAAAAATGATTAGTTGTAATACTAGCCTCCAAATGTAAACGCTTCAAGAGTATCGCAGCTTCAGATGACCAATTATTTTACCGTAAAAAATTTTTGAGATCGTATAGGAATCTGCAATTGGAATGACTAGCTTTGTATACTGTCCACCTAAATCTGAAGGCACTTGTAATGAAAAGAGGCGCTGCTTAATGTACAAAAGTTTGTATAAACGACGAATTAATTAAGGTCAAGATTGCCATATATATATATATATATATATATATATATATTCTAAAGAAAGGCGGTAGCATGTTTCTGTCTGCGTCATGCACTTTTTGCCACTGATCGCCAACAAGCTTGCTACACCGGTCCGCCCAGCTGCCAATGGACGTTGAATGAAGTAGGGCGGCACATAATCACTGGAAATTTTTAAAAGACCTTCACCAGCTTGCCGTTTCACACGCTCTTGCTAATACCTCGTTGCCGTCCTTAGGGCATTCGCCACTTTGTTGTCATCAGGAATGGCCGGAGGACGCACTGAGTATTCACCCAACTCACCATCGCGCCTTTTCTTTATCTCTGTTTTATTCCTTCTTAGGGAAGATGTAAAAAGTTTGTTCGCCAGACAAAGACAATAGCATTCCAAAACAACATTTGTACTGCTGGCTCGTTGCGCTCTGACAAAACCGAAGTGACAGTATGTTGTACATGTGGCTGCACTGTTCTTTTAACTAAGGTCAAAATATAGAACCATATTGTTCGCATTCGATCCGATCTTGTCGGCGTATTGACTACGTTCTGACTAGCCTATCAGTCAAGCCCGGTAGCCTAATACATTCTTTTGGGCTGACCATCAGCCAATATTTAACGTCCACGGTAGCACTTTTTGCAGTAATTTAAGGTTATAGATTACAGGGTGTCGCTGGAAACAGTAATCATGTGAATACAATCACTTATGGGAAGCAAGGTGAACGCTTCAGTGGTCCTACAAACGAGTTGTACTAAACTGTTCGCCGAAGCTTGATAACATTATTGGATATACAATGAATTAGATAATATGCTAATGAAAACTACGAAAACTAGACATTACTGTTGGCAGCAGCCGATCACCACTATTGAGCAATACGTTTAACTCAAATTTATCACGCAGAACTTACCAAGGCTAGTATAATTTCTTAGAACGAATGCGACACTGCTCGAACAAATTGTGACTATCGGACCTGCTGTTTGCATCTGCGTGTCTGTTACAGAGAAATTCGTATCGTTACTGAACCTTTTATTGTCGGCTTAATTTTTTGTAGCAAGAAAATTTGATTGGTAGTAAAATTTGACGTAATTATAAAAGACTGTGGACAGTATCACTGGTATAACTGATCGCTAACTGCAACGAGTGGTTCAGTGTTTGGACAAATATGGCTATTGTTTCGTAAAGAGAAGTAATCCTTTTTTGTTCAAAACGTTGTCCATATTTCATAGAAAAATGCCATTGTTTTAAATTTTTAATAATTCATTAAATTTAATTCAAGCTTTATAAATAATCAGCAGAAGACGGTAGTCAGGGAAAAACTTGTAATTGAGCGTCCGCAGTGCACGGGACTGATCGCTAGTAATTGTTTAAAGTGAAATGACATGTTTCTTTTCTGTGTATCCCCCGTTATATATATATATATTAGTGAAGTCTATCTACCCTCACTTGCACCTTTAGAATAGTATGGACTTGCCTGTATAAGAGAATGAATTCACGCGGATTCGCATAACCTTGTGTTAACATCACGAAATGTTTCTTCGTATTTGGCCGTTTTAGCTACGAGGCCGCGTTCTATAAGTCTTCTTGCTGTGTCTATAATAGTCTTTTCTTAGGTTCTACACCTAGGATGACAGAGTATTCGTGATTTATACGACTCAGGATGATCGTCGCCCAAAGTGGGATCTTCCTTGATTTTACTGGACAATCGAGCTAGGAAAAATTATCAACGAGAACCTTTGCAATTTCATGTATTCATACAGACATAGAACATACAATAATACCTTGTAATTTAACGTCCGAAAACAAGGCTTGCATATGGGCAATAGCCACATTTCTTACATCACAGCATGGTTGGCTAATAGGAATACACCATTTGGTTTTTCCACTAAAAAAGCTGCTTACAAGGGTTGCACTTGTACTCCTTATATCTCGGATGCTGTCACGTCTGGGTTAATGGTTCGTTTATGGCAGAATAACTGGATAATGAAGTTATTTGCTCTATAGGATCCGAAATTTTATATAAAATTGTATAAATGACATGCCTTCCCAATTGTCTTATACACTTTGCTTTTACAGAAGCATGGGTGTGTATCGCAACCGAAATATGATTATAGAGCTGCCTAGAGGATTCGTTAGTCGAGCTGTTTTTCGGGTGTCTGTGACACTATGTATATGGTTATCAATGAATTGTTGGAAGATATTGGTAAACACTTTTTTCTTTAGTTTGGAACTCTGTACGAAGGCTTTCAATTTATTCAAAATCATGTTAACGATTACTCAAGCTTTATAAATAATCAGCAGAAGACGGTAGTCAGGGAAAAACTTGTAATTGAGCGTCCGCAGTGCACGGGACTGATCGCTAGTAATTGTTTAAAGTGAAATGACATGTTTCTTTTCTGTGTATCCCCCGTTATATATATATATATTAGTGAAGTCTATCTACCCTCACTTGCACCTTTAGAATAGTATGGACTTGCCTGTATAAGAGAATGAATTCACGCGGATTCGCATAACCTTGTGTTAACATCACGAAATGTTTCTTCGTATTTGGCCGTTTTAGCTACGAGGCCGCGTTCTATAAGTCTTCTTGCTGTGTCTATAATAGTCTTTTCTTAGGTTCTACACCTAGGATGACAGAGTATTCGTGATTTATACGACTCAGGATGATCGTCGCCCAAAGTGGGATCTTCCTTGATTTTACTGGACAATCGAGCTAGGAAAAATTATCAACGAGAACCTTTGCAATTTCATGTATTCATACAGACATAGAACATACAATGATAACCTTGTGATTTAACGTCCGAAAACAAGGCTCGCATATGGGCAATAGCCACATTTCTTACATCACAGCATGGTTGGCTAATAGGAATACACCATTTGGTTTTTCCACTAAAAAAGCTGCTTACAAGGGTTACAAGTGTGCCCACGTCAGTGCCTAAAAGTGGCCCTAATATGAGAATCGGGATAAGTACAATGAGATTAAGGTCATATTGCGTGCAAAGTCCCATGCTGCCAGTTCAGCTAGAGATTTGTTGCGAAAGTACACATTCAGTGTAGGGTCATTCAAATCAATGAAATCCTTCTCAGTGTACACCTGATTTACGCTACCGGTTCCATTGCCATTCACTGCACCGCACACACCTGTGTTAACAACTTTCTTAATATCCGCCTGATACGCAAATGTGAACACTCTCATTGTTTCCTCAACGCCAGAACGAATAAGAAGTCCTTCGTCCTATTCGACTTCAAATCATGGCAAAGGTGACGCCGCATTACAGTACGTTCGTTATTCTAGCCATTGGTTCCTGCCAACCATCATTAAAGAGCACACCCGTTTTGGACTATTTCGACGGGATACTTGGTCGCGTCATTAAGAATTACCAAAGGACGAACTTTGGTTGCATTCGAGAATGAACGGACAGTTGCATATACGCGAAACTCAGAGTCAAGCAACTGTTTAAAGATGTGTAGCGCAACATACCCTGAAGCCCCTGTCACGATATATAATTCGCCAGGCATCTCGTTTTGCAGGATGCCCAAGATTTCGTTTCAGCGAAACCCGAACTTAGCACGCTTGGTTATCACATGACACCAGTTGCACTCAAACTAAGCCGAGTTATCGCGGCTCGGATAAATAAAAACAGCATGAATTCCTCGCATTGATAAGTTTTTCGATTAAGTTATTTACGGCCTCCCTCAATTTATTCTAATAACGAGCATATGAGCTGTTTTGATCGGTACATGTATCTGCCGGTATGTATTTTCGCCGACACTATAACAATAGTCAAAACAATCTCGCCTGATTGGCTGCTCGCCTGAATTTAATGAAATTCAAATCTCAGTAACACTTAATCAACTTTTCATTGCGACAAATTATGCAAATTATGTGCCTTATGCAATATAATTATTCTGCTACATTTCAAAAGTTTTTTTTATTTATCTATTACTTAAAATAATTATGTACGCTTTTTTAAGTATAAGGACAGCCGTGATGTTTGTATGCAATATTCACATTGGTTATAGTTGTGCGCTCGTCTAATGGAAAATAGATCTGTCACGGCTTCTTTCTTATACAATTTAACCTGGTAGACAATACATTTATATTAGCGTAAAACTGGTTTCTAAGGTGCTTTCTGGTGCCATAAAGAGCAATGCTAAGATATTTTATCAAGTTGCGTAACTTTTTTGGCGGTTTTACTCATTGCTGTCGTGTAAGTTGGTAGAGAAGAGTCAGAAGTTACGTCAAATTGTTCAGCTTTCGCAATATGGTTAAAACATTGATTTTTATATATGTTTTGGGCGATTCAACAGGGTCCATTGTAATTTATATGTAACATTGTAATTTATATATTTTATGTTATTTCTTCTCTCGAAATGCTTATACTATATAAGCTTTAGAGGACGGACCGTGAGATTTTCTCTGATGGTCTCTCTTCTCGTATGTTTCGTCTTTCCCAATGACGTACTTCACTATGGCAAACCAAATAATTCTCCCCATACATTGACAAGCTATGATATTTAAGCGAGAACAACGGGGTTAATAATTAATCCACCTCAGGGTCTCAGTGTGGCTACTAGTAAGAAGACGACCGCTTGCAGAAAAAATTAATATTAAAACAAACAAATAGTGATAATAAAGTGAGCAGTAAGTCGAGCCATGTAGATACCGACAGAGTAGTAATACAGTATATAAAATAAACTGTATTGCGCATGAGCTGCTACAAGGACCCTGGAAAATACAATAATAATAATAGTAATAATTTGACTATAGCTTATTCCGCGCGTGAAAGGCAAAGGTATTTGGAAAAATAAAGAAGTACAATCTGTGAAATCGAACCTTTGCTCCTTGGCATTGAATTGGACAATTCTGAATTGGACATTCCTGCAAATATTATTTACTGTCGTATCTGTTTGCTTGGCACAGATCAACTATTTGCTTTGCGTAAACCCAACTTGCGTCATAAAGATCGTATACATACACATAATAATATTTTATTAGTAAATGCATAAGCATAAATAAAATATCTAAAAATTCCTACGGGTCTTTCTGAAAACCGTTTAGTCATTAGTGTATGTACAGGAAAATGTATAGTTCAAAATTAACATCTTGTATTAATACATTTTTTCATGAAACGTACAGATCATTTCGACAAATAATGGTATATTATTGGTATATGATTTCTTACGTAGATACTTCAAAGATACTGTAGTAAATACTGCCTGCGGAGAATTAACGGGATTGATTAAAACCATATGCTTTTATTTGGAATCACAAGTACTGTAAAGAACCCCAAATGACTTCGTGAAATGGACATTGGAATGGATCTTGAGGGTGAAATTCATATGTAGGATTTAACGATGGTTAGTGGAAATTATCTCAGTCAGATACAAAGTGAAAGCTGTACACATACAACAACTGACGCCAATAATAAAGATAATGAAATGATTGACCTAACTTGTGAAATTACAACAAAACACAAAAAAATACTGTGCGTTTAAGTTAAATTTCGCATCTCGCTCGAAGGGGACAGCAAATATATATTTGTAGTAAATTGTCGGTATGATAAACCAATACTGTTACTGCATGTAGCAATTATAACCCATTGTTGGACGTAGGTAAAGAAAATTCAGTTCAAAGATTTTTTAGTACCTAATTGTCCTATCTTGAAGTGTTTAATTCATTGTAAACAACATTTGAGAGGCTTTGCTGTCGTTTTGCGACGGTAGTATGAACACGCAGGTGAAATGACATATATACATATACATATATATATATATATATATATATATATATATATA
>MNPL01003180.1:0-14098 GCA_002081605.1 Tropilaelaps mercedesae
ATATATATATATATATATTTCCAAAGTATGCTGTAATAATATAAGCAGTTGTCCTCTTTCCTTTGAGATAGTTACGGGTTTTGTACAAAGCGAGAGTACAAAGTGTGCGGAAGAAGAGGTAGTAAAGTAGTTGGATGGATGAATGCACGCGGAGTAAGATACACTTGCTCACTTGCACACTCCTTCCATACTCCTAACTTGTTCCTGAGTGCTCTTAGTGCTGGCCAAAGCTGCGCGGCCGCTTCCTCGCTTCTCGAACACGATGGCTACCACTGCTAGAGCCAGTGTTGTAGAGTGTCCCCGTCCCATCGACACCAACGCACTCACTCACACATGTCTTCTACCAACGAATGTGTGCATCGCTGTTCTGCTGGCCACATATCGAGACGAGGGAAGGCAAAAAGGGAGAACTAAAGGGGGGATGATCTGAGACGGGGCAAGCAGTAGCGACTACGGCTGGGAGATGCGCCCAGTTGAGTTGGGAAACAACGAGCTGGCTGCTGGTAGCTTTGGGGTTGGAGCTGTCTGTGTTGGGAGTGAAGAAAAGGGGGAAGTAGGGCCCTAATGGTCGTGGAAGCATCAGCGCATAATTTGATTGTGACCCCCTCCGTTTTGCCACAACTGCTGCAGCAGTCGCCCATCCAGCACTCACGACGGTATTGGCCGAGGGCACTGGCTTTGGGCTTCGAAATGCAAGTTTCTGGGTTTTTCTCGATGCTGTGAGAGATCAACGCTTCGAGTGATGTTGGCACGACGTAGTTGGGAAAAGATGGCTGATTGCTTGAGAATATGAAAGGACCAGCCAACCAGTCAACGCTGCATTTATAGAAGCTGCACACAGAAATAAAATAGGCTGAACGCCGCTAAAGATATATAGGTTAGATTTACTCGTATTATTGAATAAAATATCAATTTATTAATTACAATATTTTTTCTATTGTTAGCAAATATTTGTTGTTTTGAAGTTGAATAATATTAATGGTAAGCATATTTTTTTTAAATAATGGATATTCTTTACATTTCAATTCACACCTAAAAATGATCAAACATATTGTTTCTATTTTAGGTATGTTAGCTTTGCATGGGCGTTGACATAAATAATTGTCCTTCACCATGGGTTCTTCTTTTGCATTATTTTGTTCCTTATGCTCCAATCTGTGTTATGTGTGATGGTGTTAGTTGCACTGAGCACGTTATCCGTGTGCTAATTCGTGTTGGCTCTGAGTTCAGCCATCTCGTTTGTTTCGAAATCCCCTTCCGGTAAAAGGTTCTCCTATTCTTCCTATATAATCCTATATACTGGCAAGGCATCCCCTCCTATTAAACGGACGTGGTGTCCTTCACAGCCAAAATCCGTTATCTAATGAAGGCAGGCGGGCAATGCATACAGACCATATACACAAAGAAGCAGAGCAGTTTAGCAAAAATGAGAGAGAGTGAGAAAGTACACATTGGGTGAGTTCAGATCTGTAATCCAGTATTTCAGGAATAGGATCAGGCAAAGATGAGCATGCCTTGTAGGACGAAGATAGGCAGCCAAAATGTATTGCTTTTTAGTACTGAATTTACGGGTCTGTTGAAGGGACTTCCTGCCCAAGATGCTATCTTCTCAATCCGATTTTCTAAAAGTATCAGCTAACGTGCAAATTAAAATATATATTTATTAAATAAAAGGCTTAACTAAAACTAAAAGGTTTATTTTTAATTGCTTGCATATGTATATATTGCTTTCTCTATTACATATTGCCCCACGGAGCAGCAGCTCTTAGGAATTTTTCATTGTATCTGTTTGTTGGAGACAAGCGTGTGTGTACATGTGTAATTCCATGATGTAGTTGAGTTATTGTAACCACCGCAAGATCATACAGTAGAATTATCGGTATCAATAAAAAGGAGTATACACATTAAGCTGGCTAAGTAAAAATCTAGGGCACAACATTTTTATTTTTTTCGTAATATAGTTATAGTTGCCCCTTGTAGACCTTCTCAATTTTATAATGGAAGCTATTTTATAAATATTCTTTATTATAATATTAATACATAATAAAAGTAACGAGCACTCGTACAAAATAATAGTATGACATAAGAGAACATGACCGTGTAATCATGAAATTTTCACAACTGCTTTGTCTGCAGGTAGGTACAGCTCTTGGGCCCATTATACTGGCAAATTGCTGCTCAAGTCATCCAAATACATGTTCTTCTTAGAGTTTGCAGCTCTGCTACAGTTAACACTGCACTACCTTTTTTAATACAAGCTGAATACATTTACGTATTTATCTAGGGGAGTGTGTAGATCATTGTTTTTTGTACTCAATTACAAATTCTCAATAACAGTTACAGGTTCTATATTGGACTCGTATATTTTTATGTATTTTTTGTTTCGTTCTATATACAACCTGTTTGAAAAATGTCGTTCGTCACACAATTAATTTACGTTAGAAGGATGCACGCCCAATTATGTTACTGTTACCCGTGGTACAAAATAGACATGCACAGAGGATGCATCGATAAAGCAAATTACATTAGTCCATATTTTATTATTTACATAACTTATTATTTTATTTTAGTTTATCTCATTCAACCGTACTCGTCCCTTTCCACGTTGGTGACTGCGTCCCAGTTTGTTAGTTCAGCCATGCACTCGTGCATCTACTCAGACATTAACCCTCCTAATTTCTTTCAGTTGTCTTTCGATCTCTTCTTGTGGCGTAAGTGGAAGGATAACAGCGACATAGCATGGAAGGGAAACTAGGATACGAAGTGGGATCAGCCAGTGTAGTTGTTGCACGGCGTTCTCCTACCTAGATATATATATATATATATATATATGATAGTATAGCTGTTGGTCGTAACGATGTTATTCTAATTCAATAATGACCCCGCCCAGAACAAGCACTCTGCTTCTGCAGCTGTAGGATCACTATAAGTCAGAGGGTGCACCACGAGCTGAACAGCAACCAGCCCCCCAGAGATTCCCCAGACACATTACATTTTGAAACGTGCCGACTTAGACGATGCCCCTGCAACGCTCTTCTTGTTTCCTTTCTCTCTCTTGACAGTGGTTAGTATGCGTGTTGTATTTGTGTATGATGTAGTTCATGCTTTCATACGCACTGGAAAATGACTATACATCGACCACTGAATACGCTCAATCCACCCTAGCTGTACGTCTAAAAGAATAAACGTTATTCACAGTATGCATATCTTCCAAGATGCATATTATTTAAACCAAGGAACTTGTGTATGAGGGCAGATAAATTCGCTGAATTTCGATGGCGCATCGACGACTGTTGGTGATAAGCGCATTCTCATCTGCACTAATTTCACATTGTCTATTATAAGAAACGTGTTTCACATTATTAATGTGGAAAACGCTATAAACTCTACACATACAGCATAATCTCACAATAATGACAAAAAAATTGACAATGATATCCTTAAAAAATGACTTCAAACGGTTAAGCGCGGTTGTGGACTAATTTCGGAGTGCTAGACTGCTTATGTTCCCAGTTGAAATGATACTAACACGTAAATTGTGATTACATATTAAAAAGTATCGCACTTAGAGCGCCATGCAATTATAGCACCTTTTTAGACCTTAGCATTTGTGTTATAAAGTTGGTATAGCCTACCATTGCTCTTAAGGAGCGTTTTTCGACAATACCGATTACAGACGACAGCCGAAAAGTTTATCATCCGACACCCGCCCCTTTATTGTACACACAACTGAAGCCAACCTCTGCGGCTACTTCAAAGCGATGTCTGACTGATTATTTTTGTCTGTTTGACTGAATACGAACGCCATGTCAATGTTTTTCAGGGCTGCTCAATGGTCGGTCATTTTGTTTTGATGTAAAAAAGAAAAAGATAATAATCTGTAGAAACACAGATGAAATAACTGTCATGGAAAACCCGCTAAAATGGTCAGAGGTAGGTTCTTAACGATTGTGAGCCGAAGTTTTGACTCCACATCGAGATTTATTTCTCTTTGTATCATTCTAGACCGGCAATGAGCAGCAAACACAGAAAATACTTAAGCAGCATAAGAACTAAATGTAAAACATCAAGTGCACTCTACAAAGCTAATGGGATTGTTCATGACGACAAAGTGAGTCTCAAAATCAAGCGTCATCGAAAAAATCATGTAGTTTTGCAACAGAGTGAAGTTGAAGTGTAATCATATTTTAGGCCTTGGTAAGAATCCTTGCATTATTCTTAAGGTTGCAAGATCATGCAGAACTGTTAGAACAGAAGGTATATACATTACACTGGCTCTCAGCATCAACCAACTACACGAACATTCAAAGTAAGCACGAAATTTGTACTCGTTTCGTAATGTACGTTACCTAAAGTAAACTTTTTGGAGACCCTCCCAGTTTTGTCGATCAAAACGGCTTTATAGATACTGCCTAGAATAATAATAATAATAACGGCACTCATAGAAAATGTACTTATGAGCAGAATACTTTGTCAAAAGGACGCGAACTAGGAAATATGGCATATGTATTGTTACTTCACCGTTTATTTAAAACCTCTCATAGAACGTATGTCTCAGCCAGAATATTTGTTACAGTAGATATTAATGTCTGTGTTTGGTTTTTGCACTAAAGACGAAGTTTGAAGTCCGTGAGAACAACCTCCAGAATAGACAGCTGCTGCCGCTCTTGTGAGAAAATTCGAATGCTGATTGGAGATATATGAAGGTGAATTGGGGAGAAACAAAGCGATCTCGCATTTATCCAACCTGAAAATAAGAAGGCCATAAAGGTGATTGATTCAAACTGTTTTCTGTGTGCTTCTCCCAGCTGTTTACTTAGATAAGCAAGATTTTGTGCTAGGTATCGCGCATATATTTGACGCATTAGTACGTCGATTGTTCTGCACTAATATATATAGCAGACATATCTAGGCGATCTCTGTCGGCACAAATTCGTTTTGGAGGGGAAATGAAAAGTTGTGTATCCTTCATATTTCAAACACTTTCAGATCACCTAAAGCAAAACGAGCTAGGTTTCCGAAGGTTTCTGCCAATTACTATAAATGTCATTGCTATCCTGAAGAAAAGTGTTTATGCTTAGAGTTTCCTTAACAACAGGTACTTTTTTCATTAGGATATCGAACATCATACCAATACATAAATATATGCGTTTCTATTTTTCCGGCACTCACGAATACGCAAATCAGCTTTCAGAGAGCGTTCATGCGTTTATACCTCGGAAGTGCATAGTTTGCAGATTAGCTTAGGCAAAACGTAAAATAAATGTTAGTATGTAAGATCGACCTATCAAAGGACGTTCGTTTTACATTCAGGATGTATGGATTTATTGGCAAAAAAGCAACAGTCAAACCTTTCCTCTATACGGCCTTATTATCAAACCCTTGTTATGTCATCGGTCTCAAATAAGTGAAGCCTTTCAGACCTGAAACGAAAGCGCTGCATATTTTCGATGAACTCAATCATGACGGCTACTGTAGACCTTGAGCTTAGTGATTCAGTAGCTATAAAAATCAATGAACGTCAGCCATGCAAAGAAGGACCTATGTAGTGTAAATAAATAGTGTAGTAATTATAAATACTAGCAGTGTACAAAAAATATATAAAAAGAGCTACAACTGTGAAATAATGTCCATGATCATTTTATTTTTACTGTTATTATGCGTTTGCTATTAAAAGATGTATTGCTAAAAGCATTTTTATTAAAGGCCGATATCTAGCTTTGCTAAAATACTCTCCGAAGTAGGATTTTTGGAAAGCGGTGATAAAACGTACTGGAAAATAGTGATGTTTCAGACAAACAGTTATTGTTGTTAAATGGTGCTTAATTGAAGTCAAACTGATCGACACATAATCTAAGCGAATACTGTAAGTAAAAAACGCAATGATTAAGAAAATTATGAAAATCGAAATTAAAAGCATTTCAAATGGTAAGTCTTTAAGCCTCAACCTAACTGTTATAATTTTGATTAAAATAAAGCATTTAATCTGTGAAGCTGAATCAAATGGTTTATGAATAATAAGTATTCTTTACTTTAATGAAAATCAATGACTCAGTTGTCAAAAAATAATAAAGACATCTTTAATTGTTGTTATTATTTAAGCAGTTGCCATTTATTGAGGTAACTTGTGACATTAAATTTTCAAAAAAATGTACACAATTATCAAAGACCACTTAGAAATGGCATCGTACCATGTCGCTCCGTTTCCTCCTGCTTATAAAAACATTGTTTTCATAAGCATTTCCCCTCCTAACCAGTATGGTTTCTAACTTGAATAATAATAATATTACATGTGATAAAAAAACTCTAATTATTCATTAGGGCATATAATAGTTAACACGGAATATGCTTGCATGTCTGCTGCCCCAGGATGTTCCACAATAGGAAAAGTTAATTGTTCGTCGTAGTGGTGAAACAAAATCGTGAGCGACCCTCATCTGACACGAAGAATTTCTGGTCGTCGTTATCAAAAATTTTCTTTACTATCAAAACGAATCTAATTCAGTGTGAGATTAGGCAGGTTCTGCTGAACAATACCAAACGGACAAATGGAACCTCAAGTTCTCTATAAAATTTATGTGGCAGGTATTACCGATAAGGAAAAATTTCACGTCGAATTTTGCGATTAGAGTACCGGGATGATTGGTAGTGTTCTATTAAATTGAATTACCCCTCTCAAGCCATAAGAGATTACTGTCGTGTAGATGACGACATCAGAATCAACAGCCAGTCTTCGTACTAGCTAAGAACATTCAATACGTGTACTCCTCGCACCTTTTCCTACCACTAGTCATAATAATAATAAACTTCGTATTATTGTATATAATACTATTATTAGCTATGCGAAATATTATAAAGGCAGAGGCGGTTCTCCGTAAAGTCTGTAGCCATCAGAGTAGCGAATTCGCGAATTGGCATCTTCTCGGGTACGCCTACCTGAAGAAGCCGCGCGTTGCTCAACTTTAGGCTGCCGATGCATTTGAACCCCTAGCACCTCCAAACACGCTCCATATTCATGTTATTGTTCACGCACACAGACAAACCCGTTTCAGTTCATTGCATTACACTACACTCCAACGAAACATAGAGATGGTCCATTAGCGGCATTTAGCGCACCATTGTTCATCAGGAGGTATAACGACGTTCTTTAAAATATCCTTCTAAATTGAGTTCTATACGAGTGTACGTTGTAATCCGGTAGAAAATTTAAATGAATTTGAAAACAATAATCCACTTTTTCATGCAATCGATAAAGAGTCAGTGACTGTATATATTAATGCGTGCGTACTTCTACCATATCCATATGTGTGTGCATGTACACATTAGAAGTAGGTCGGTCATCATTGCCGTGAAGTAAGTAGGAAATACATCTTGAGGTACCCGACTAGTGATAGGTCTATTGGTTGTATACGACTCTTAAATTAATGCGTATCTAATTTTTGATAGACTTTCTCAGGTGAAACCAAATCACAGACTCCATACGAATGCTCAGTTGTTGCACAGTTGTTACAGGTTTGCAGAATGCATAAAAACGTCTAACTCAAACAAAAACAGAGTCACTCATGTATAACGTTAGGCTTGTTTGTGGCTCGTAATGGAGTGACCCTCCTTTGAGCAAGTATATGCATTTAATAACAAACCATGCTTTCTCCCGTTATATTATCAGTATTATCATGTAACACTTTCTTTGCTAAATATGTTCCTAAAACCATAAATACATAGTGCATCTATAGATAATATAGTTAATATAAATAAATATTTGAATAAATAATACGCATGTTTCGTATCATCTCCCAGATGAGCTCATAGTTCGCAACGTGAAAGATCTCAGTTTGAACAACCTTCGTTCATCAGAAATAAATAGCAACCATTAATCTAGGTATACCAGATATTTTTTCTTCAAGTACAATTCAAGCTCCGTTTCAATAATAATAAACTTATCGTAAACATGTAATTATCTAATCATGTAATTACAGAATTTATAAACTATTGTTAGTTAAGTTACCCTCTACCGGCTTTCAAACACCTCAGGCACGCTGCTGGCCCGTTCAGTTATTATAAGTGTGTCGTTTTTATAAGTATACACTGGAATTCAGCATCACAGATCTATCCACGGTTCCTTCTTTACCTGCGTCAGTCCCAGTCAGACTGTTTGTTCGAGTTCGTCGTTTTTGCCGCTTTAGATTTGGAAAGGACTTCCTCCAAATGTGCTGCCCTTTCCCGCAGTTCATTTGTGCATTAATCATGTCAATTTCTACGGGTGTCCTAACGCTGTAAAATATAGCAAAATACTATATTTCCGATATTTAGCTCACAGGTCCCACCACAGCCCAGCCCCCCCCTTCCATTATGTGCCTCTATTATGTTCTGTTCAAGGATGTCATAGCCCATCCGTGATGCATTATCTGAGTAGCCAAAATCGCATTTCGGTTCGGCTGACGCTTTATAGGGAACAGCGTTGAAAAGGTATGGCCTAATTTTTGTCGTACGACCAGATCACTCGCTCATTTGTAGGCTGAGGCCTTCAAGCTAGCAAGCCTAGGCCTAACGAGCACATTTTGTTGGGCAGAATCTTTCAGAGCTGCGGCAATCGTTGGCATTTGTGACCTGACGGAAGGGCCAATGCTCTGCTACGTGATCTAGTCGAAGCGTGACCGCCACACCCGTTGGCTTGACTGGAGTAGAAAACCCGTCGTGAACATCCATCCGCCCGCGGCCTACCTCGTATCTCAGGCTATTATAATGCTTACAGAGAATAGCGAAGTTGCCTTATCAGCAGCGATATATTGGGCGGCTCTCTACTCTAGACTGTGGAGTTCACATTTCGGTTACGACTGCATAGGTGAAACTGACATATATGTCTGAATTCGCATGGGTTCGAGGGTTTCATCATTGAACTTCCGTGAACTTGGTGAGTAGATAGCTGTGTAATGATAGGTGTCTATAGTTCCTCGAGCGAGCGGGGATTAGTTAGCAGTTCCCGTGTCAGACGCCAGGCTTGCTTGGCTGCACTCTCAAGTGCTGACGCTGATTTGCCCTTAAACAAGTCAAGATGCGGTAGAAAATAGTGCGGGCAACGTCGGCATTGCAAGCATGAGATAAGTTGCAACAAAATGCCGTTTATACGATCCCCGAGACACGTTTCTTCCCAGTCCTGATCTCTAGGGTGCTTCTCGCACTCGTAAAGAAGCAGGGTTTTGAGGTGGTACGACGTGACAGGATTTCCTGGTAGATCGAGGTGTCGATCACGAAGTGTTTTGAGTAGACTGAGGCAGCGTCTCCGGCAGCCCCCGGAGTTGAGAAGCCGGTTTTCGGCGTCAAGGAAGGACAGTACCCAAGCGTCGCCCTCCATCGACGATTGTTTGCCTTGTAGCGTGACGCACTCCTTCGAGAGGAGATCAAAGCCCTCAGCCTTTACCTCGGTAACAACGGCTGGTCCGGGCCAGGGCACGTGCGGTAAAGGCCAATGCGTAGCCGAGCGTGGCCACAGGCCTGCGCAACGAAACGCTGGCGTGATCTGGACGACGTAGCGCTCCCTGATCCTCAACTTGACTTCGGTCGTGTCCGAGATCATCTTCACGCAGTCCCGATACGCTGACTTGTCGCAGGCCTGCGCGACAAGTGTCTGAAAACGGGAGCGAATTTTTCGAGCGGATAGGTAGCCCGATGCTGTGATGAACTCGACCCACAGCGACATTGACCGCTTCCGACCGTCGGACAACTTGAGAACGGCGCACCCAGGGAGCGACCCGTCGTCCACGAAGTTGAACACCCCCATTTGGTTCAGGTAGAGGATAACTTCGAACTCCGTGGGTGATATGACATCGATCCCTTCATAGCGGCCGTGTCCTGTTTCGCTGAGTGAACTTACGAACCGGGGTTCCTGTACCTCAACCTCCTTTAGGACATCTTGCACAACTCGACACACTTCGCGCAGGGTTTTCGCGATGCCGATCTTTCGCGACTGAACTCGATCTGCGTAGAACTTGTTCAGTTGGTACAGGAGTCGCGATTGCGCCCCGGTCATATCCTGCGGGACCAGCATCTTTCCGGCCGTATTTAGTCTCAACTAAGGCGTAGGCTTCCTCTAGGCGGTAGCTGCGCTGCCTCTTCGAGCGCGGCTTGCCGGTCCCGCGGAGCACTACTTTATTTGCCGTTGATTCTTAAAGGGTGTCTTAGCGACTGTAGCTCCACGTTAACTCCAAGTTGTCTTAACTACCGCGGCGGGTATCTCCAGGCCCGATAGTTAGTCACATTTGTACGAGCGATGCTTTCCGCCGACGAAACACACAATCCGACTACGATAATGCTTATCCGATGTTTTGCCTAGGTAACTCGTAACACTGGCACGAACAGAGAACACTTTCGGATGGAGCCACGCTCGCTGTGCTTGCGCTTGTAGCGATCGGGTCCGTATTCGTGGTCACAAACTATTACACTGGCCGGAACGAACAAAACGGAACGAATAAACGTAAAACGTAAAAGGCTCACAACCGGTGAGCAGCCCCTGAGTCAGCCCCAGCCGAAGCAAAGGTTTCGTGTGTCGTCGTCGGCGCCACAAGCTGCCATCGCTTCGTTGTCCCGACGTTCCGAGCGACCCTCGGCGCCACCAAGAAGCTGCAGGAGGCAAGGCAAACGAGCCTTGTCTTAACCAGGGGCTGCCCGAATGGAATCGGTCTCCTCTCCAAACCTCTTCACCCTACGACGATTCACTCGAGTCGTTGCGACCCAACCGAACCCTCCGCGCACCGGCCGACACCGACACGCTCCGCCTTCGCAACCCGCCCTGACGCCGCCCACCTCGCAAGATGGCGCATCCGCATCGAAAATACGATGCGTAAGTGCTAGCGCTGCTCCTTCGCTTCGGTTAGTTTGGGCGGGTTTGTCTCGTGTTTTGTCTCGCTGGTGAACTTCGTTTGCAGATGCTGGCCAGCGAGATCGAGTACGACGAGCACAACAACAAACAGCCACTGAATGAGGCAGATGCTAACAACGGTTCAGCAGCTGTGAACGCAACCGCTGCTGTGTGGCTAAAATATGGCTTTATTGTGAGGGATCAACAAAATATATATCGTGTGCATGTACGCGAAGGTGTGTGTGTGTGTGTGTGTGTGTCTCTGTGTTCGCGTGTGTGTGTGTGTCTCTGTGTTCGCGTGTGTGTGTGTGTGTGTGTGTGTGTGACACAGACAGAGTGGAGAAGGAGAGGACGCATATGTGTCCAAGTTGGCGACATAGATTAAGTTATAGTAGCATAAATTAAGATTCTGCCGCCCCGATAAGCAACGTATGCATGTATAATATGAAAATTATGCTGTCGTTATACTCGCTCGAGTCGAGAGAGATTCGTCTAATACGATCACAGTATGACAACAATGATTGTCATTTGCGCTCGGCTACTGGCGCTACCTAATCGTAACGACATGGCCGTCTTGAGAATCACGCAGTCAATAATTAGGCTCTCGACAACGGAACTAAACACGAGCCGTCGTATAAAGTGATACATGTTAATGGTGAACGATTGTAATGATCATATTGACAAGTGTTTGTGTATTTGTTGAAAAGAACAAGAGAGTAGTTCAAGTTCGAGTGAGTTATTTAGAGAGTTAACTCCTTTCGATGTGTGACGGGTGAGTGGAATGCGCTTTTAGCAAAATCGTATACTAATTCCATTTACATGTATCATTGAATACATGTTCCAATCACAGATCTATTCATTGCACGTTCAAACACTTAGATATCGCATTCTACCTCGTGTAGTAAATCAACGCTAAATAAAGACGAAATAAAGCGAGCTAGAGGTGACAGTCTGAATTCGCGTGGCTTCTCAAAATGATGAAATACCGACCCCGGTCGGGCGTTCCCAGGGCGACGGGCGTCCATTTGATGGGCAACCCAAACAAAAAAGGTACCCGAATGTCGCCTCGTGTGCGAACAACTCATTATCAAAGCATTATCAACGCATTGTCAAAGCAACAGATGCGAATGCCATATCTGCCATATCTCCGAAAGTGACGGGAAGCATCGATTGCAATCTTGTCGCCTGCGTGTACTCGTCTTCTTGCACGAGGAACTGGTCGACACTGCAAGGCCGTTCATGCGCGAGTGATAATCTCGAGCTTTGTTTGAGTTCTGATCCTCGTTGAAAGGTTCCCTTCACCGAAAGCTCTTGAAGTTTGTCGATGAATCGCTGAGCAAGCCAACAACACTCTTTTTGACGTCCATGGGATGCAGTCGCATGGGCCGACACGACGATCTGCCTATCTATTTACCTCTCATAGGCGACACACACAACAGCAATGGTGATGCTGCTTTCTGTCTCGTGCTCGCTGATTGCTGGCCGCTGATTGCTGGCCGCTGATTGCTGCTGGCCTGTGGTTGCTGGCCTGACGAGCCAGCGAGTCCTGTATCCACGATCTGTGGCATCATCGCATATGTGGCCATACGTGCTTCATCTATACGAGCATCGCCGCCGGTGGTGCGAGCGGCGGGTAGTGTCGTCCTCCGTCAGGTTGTGAGTGCTACCCCCTCCCGTTGTTGTCCTATGTGCTGGGTACTACTGCCCACAGTGTAGCTACAGGCAGCGTCGTTCGTCAGGGAAGACATCTAGCGGTGGTGGAAGTACATTGAGTCGACGCATAGCTACGAAAGCAGGAAAACTGCAGGAGGAAAGGAGAATTCCAACGACCTGGCCACTTGAACACCGATCAGATATGGAGAAGAAAGACGAAATGATTTCCAGAAAAGAGGCAAGTGTAAAGGACAACGACTAAGGATGTTGTAACGGCACTGACATCAGGAGATCATCTGCAAAAGGTTTTTTCCTGCATAGATCGGTTGACGGAATATCGTGTCAGAATAGTGAAGGCGGAGTCAGAGAATCCAAAACTCTCCGTTAAGTGGACAGTCGGAAGGAAGCTTGAGTAGGTACAAAACTAGCTAGAAGTGTCGTATGGAACGCATGAAATGCAATCAACATTAAAACGAACATGAAACCAAAAATAAATGTTCTTATTCGCAGAAATAAAGACCACGAAGCGTTGTTGTTCATGGACTTGCCATTTTATAACCGGTATACAACCGATGGCTCCTACCTAACAACATTTAGTTTAGCTCAATACCGAGGCGGATTCAATAAGAAAATATGATTAAATTCCCAAAGCTATTATTATGAGAAGCTCGAATACTTGACGGAAGAGAGTTTAGATACGAGTAGTCCAAAGGTAACTTACTAAATATCTGTTAATATATAAAAAAAACAAAAAAATAACAAAGATGCTGATTTAATAATACTGGAAAATAGTTTTTGCTAGAGCTGAAGGTATTTTGTACTTATCTATTTACAAGCACGTAATAACAAAGGTGAAGTTGAAGGGATTTTAATTTGCATTGCTGCACACACGCATCTTTAGAAATCCGAGATTCATAATCAATAGGCCATTTTGTGAAATAGCAATCCTCAATTTCTACTGATGTTTATTTGACGCCCTTTTCCAATAAGCTGATTTCGGTCATCATTATAACTGAACGGACTTTGTGGGAATCAGAGGATACTTTCTCTATGCCTGTTATGAGAATTTTATCGATTGATGGTTACAAGGACTATTGATCAAAGAAAGAGGACATTTTCCTGATTCAGCTTACCTGCCTTTTCGTGCGAACCACACATTTTCAACATCATTTAAAAAGTAAAAGGGCATGAAAACGCAGAACTTCAAATGCCGTGACCTGTTCAAGACAATTAACGAAATGTCTGTATTTTAAAGCTCGAGCTTAAAAAAAACACTTTGTTACACACCAAAAACAACTGCCGACATGCCAAGACAAAAAAAAACCAGAAATGAAACCCTAAAATCCTTCCAGATGACAAGACCTTTGTAAATTAGCCGAATTTCTCCATCGCACGAGGTGTTAAGGTCCCTTCTCGCATATCTGGGTCTATTTCTTACCCCAGAAATGAAATTAACGCTAGATAATTGACAAAATGCACGCAAAATACATGACCTAGCTTTGTCGTTTATGTTTCGAGAAGGAATATATATATGTGTATACATATATATACATATATATACATATATATATATATATATATATATATATA
>MNPL01003183.1:0-11365 GCA_002081605.1 Tropilaelaps mercedesae
CCCACCCACCCACTCACCCACCGTTCGGGGGAACCACTGGGGAAACGCTCAGACGAACCGCATCCGGACACACTCGGCCAGAGAAGCAATGGAGCTCGAGCCCAAGCAAAGTAACGCTCGATGCTGTACTGCTGAGTACTTCCGGAACATCGCTAAGCGGGTTTCGCTTGGCAAAGTAGTCGCGCCTGTCCGCGTGCTGATGGCGAACGCCAATGCCGGGGGGGGGAAGAGTGGACGGGGAGGGGCAAAGGGGATATGTTTTGCTCAATCCTGCGAAGGGGTCTGGTGCGCAATGGCCAAACGGTGGCACCTATTGTGGGGGCAAAGTAATGAGAGTGGCGTAGTTCGCGTACGCCTTTGCTCCACTTTACACCGTGACAACTGTATTTTGCTTTTCCTTAGGGACGCCGAACGCTAGAGGCCGAATGTGCGCAGAGAGTCGAAGCTGGACGCGTCACATTCGCGACTTTCAGCTGGAATGACAATAGCGAAACACGCCGAACCACTTGAACTGGCCTAATGATCGCAGGGGGCAAGTTTCAGCCAGAATCGTACACCAATACGCCAGTTAATCCCAGTCAGAATCTGTAACTCGTTCCCGGCGGCCGTTGCTCGCACGCGAACCCCCGCAAGTCCCCCAAGGAATGAAGATCAGGGTCCTGCCAACCAAAGTCGAAAAGGCTAAACACGATCCAACTTTGCGTCTGAAAAGTCAAGAACGCCGATGTCGCCGTACCTCAGTTTTGACACCTTCGTTGAAGGTCCACACATGACAACGTCATAATGAATCGAATCCAGTGCAGATTGTCGACCCAGATGATGGCGACCCAGAATCACATATGCAGCGCATCCAAACCCAACACCTTAATGATGTTGGGTCCTGTTCAGTCAACGAGGTGCAATGCGGCGGGGGCCTGAGTGTGAATCTCACCCCCAGGAGTATTTTTAGTGCTGGAAAGCCTAACCAACTTTCGCTACCTCATGACTAAGCGGACCCCCAACTTTACGAGTCTCAAGGAAAAATCTCTCTCTCTCTCTCTGTTACTCTTTGCTTCTCGATATCTATTAAGTCTTCTTCCTTTATTAGACTTGCTTATCTGTGGTATATGGTATCTTGATATAATGGCGTCTTCGGGGGTAGTTCAACTACATCCATGGGTAATAGAGATGACGCCGTGGGTCTTCTCACCCCGACTTGTGCGTCCAGATGCACTTCCGCCTCGTCTGGTAGATTTGAAAAGGGGTTTCGCTCTATATTCGTACACGACGGCTGCTAGTGTCCCCCTGAAGCCCTCTCCAAGGGTGAGTGGGTGGGTGTCTGTCTACCCGGGGCTCTTCTCATTGCCATTGAGCGGGGACGAGGGCCCATGCTGCCGAACTACCCGGAGCCCACTCAGGGTCCACGCAGCAAATAAAGAACCGAGCAAAAAGAGGATGGGCGTCGCGATTCAGACGCTTGCATGGGGGATACGGAGGCCTGGGCTTTCGTGACCGGCATCCCCCACGAGTGCGAGGAGCGGGTGCAGAACATTAGGGTTAAAGTGAACAAGCTACGCACCACATACGAGCATCCATTTCCACGATGCACTAATGGGAGCAACTTCAGTCGCCACCGGCTTTTGGGGTTAACCAGATATACACATCGTGTGGTCGGTTTTTTGCACAACGGACCCGCCAGATGTTTCGGGGGTTTAGTAGCGTCCTACATCCGTATTTCGCTGTGACGTTGCAGATGGAAGCTTTGCCATAATTTGCTGGAGATTTCCTCCCGGTGTAGATCGCAAGGGGATCGGATCCGTCGCTTAGGTCAGACGCAATGGTCTTGCAGAAGTACCGGCTAGAAGTACCTAAGTGTCATGCATGGGTGTCACTATTTCTTGCACGAAAGTTCATATATTTATCAGATGCCGGAAGAACTAGCAGCTAGCTAATGTGTCCTGACATTGATATGAAAGGTCCTTCGGTTAGTACGTGTCCTGCGGCATTCGAAGCAGGAACTCTCAGGTCCCCGGGAGGGGTTGTGGGGATCCCATCGGAATCGAATTAAAAGTTTTAATTAAGCAAATACAACGTCATGATTTGTACCTGGTATCACAATTGGCATAGCAACAGTATGAACCGGTCGAAGGTCTACATGGGGACGAGCTTGATGCTTATGAAAAACAAATAAGTAACAATCAACGGAGAATTCCACAAAACCTACGGTCATAACCTTGCCAATCGTCGCTTCTGTTGCCGTTGGAGCCCATATAAGCGTCCGTTGTCTACCCCTCGCGGGCCGTTATTGGTGGGGCGTAAATTTTCAACGGCCCTAGAATAACGGTACCCACCAATGGCCGACTAAAGCCATATCATTTAGGTTTGAGCGGTACGAAACGCGGCACGCAACGTTCGACGTGCCTAGACTTGTATGGGCAGTGACAGTCACGCTGACTCGCTGCCAAGGCATGCCAGGCCGTTACTTCAAGGGTAGACTATTCGGATCAACCTAGAAAACTTCTACTAGCACTTTGTGGCACCTCACAGTGTGCCGCAAATTGGCAACCTCCTTCATTAGAGAGACCGTGCGCCAACCGTCTTTGCCCAGTGTCTATCTTCCTTCATCTTCTCTCTTCCTCGCCCCTCTCTCCCCCCCTCTCTCTCCCTGTTCTTCCGATCTATCCAGTGCCAACGGTTTCTCTATCTTTCGCACTTTCAGTACGGCTGTGTGTGTGTGTGTGTGTGTGTGTGTGTGTGTGTGTGTGTGTGAGCATCTTCCCCAACGCCGCCTTGCTCGCCCCGCTATCTCCTGGGGTTTGTTCTTCGGCGGTTGGGACGGCAGCGTTCTCACGCGGCTTGTGCCCCTCGTACACCACTACAACATTACGTTGTGGGGGACAACCGCCCGTCGCTCCTTTTCCACCATCTTCTATCGCAGCTGCTGGCGCCCACTTTATCTGTGACCCCCTCTCGCCGTGCCCCTTTTCGTTTTCCACTTTAATTGAATTACTTTTAATGAAAATGCGACGGTGTGCGCACTCAATGTGTTTGTGTTCAATCTTCTCTCGCGGGAGGCTCGGCGACCGTCCCGCCGAGCCAAGGAAACTCGACGCCGCACGCCGGCGTCTCTGCTGTGCCATTGGCGGCTGGAGTGGTTAGAATCGCTGGGCTAGGCGGCCACGCAATGTCGAACAGACGCTCGACTCGGCGCCGGACGCCGTAGATAAACAAAACATGCGACAAACGGGGGATGCCGTCGGTTTGTGCAAATCGCGAACATTTTCGGGGATCAGCAATGCCGCCCATATTACGCCGCCAACCAGTGGATTTTTTCCCCGCTAGGACGCCGTTCACTATCGTGGCAACAGTGACCCGCAATAAACAGTTATGAACTGTTCCATCCAGGACGCCGCTCCTTTAGGTTCGACATGACAGTGCTGCGGAGTCACATGGGATGTTGACAAGGAAGGAGAACATGACGATGAGACAACGTGATGACTAGAGCTTACTCAGAAGTGGTACCAGCTTTTCACGAAGCCTACACGCTAGTTATGGTGGATGTCGGCAGGTGTTCGGCTTTTTCGGGACTTGGAGCTGCGTGGGAACGCGTGTTCGTGGTTTTCATCGACACCTGTGTTGTGCCCTGACGACCTTTGTGACCCTCGCCGTGACGGAGTCGACGAGACGCCCATGTATCAAGCGCGTGGTTCCGGGTAAGGGGCGTGACCGAGACCTAATAGGTTATGGAAGTTTATTAAGCTGGTCATATCAACGCAGTTACGTTTAGTCACTGTCAATAAGCGTGACATCTTATGGCCGCAATGTATTCATGTGAGTTCCTCTCGAGTCGCAGGCATAGGCTTCTTTTGGGGGCGGCGGCGCCAAAATATTTCAACCCTATCAGATACTCAACATAATGTATTTGATTAGACGAATTTCAGCTGAATGCTTTGCGCGAACAAAATCATCCGCCGAGCAAAGTTGCTTCAAAATGTCGAATTTTGAGGCCATGGCAACTAATCCTTAACGAGTCCAGCTTCCTCGGTGCTGGCCGAAAACAACTTGCAGAAGTACTTCACCGGTCAGCCAGTTAGCCAGTCTAGCTTGGTGAAATTTTCTGTATTGAGTAAATTAATAAAACAAACATAAATGGTCACCTGTATTTTTTACTTTTACTGTTTCCAGCAACGTCGACTGATATCATCTACAGAAAAGTCGCGATCGGTGGGTTGCATTGTGTCTAGCCACTGGTGGCTGGCCGATGAGGGGGCCACAACAGCTGATTACTCTACTAGCAGTTGATTCGCAGGCAAGAAATGTTCTCAGATATAAGTAAATAATCTCTCGAAACCCAAACGCCCTCCATTCTTGACTCCCTGCATAGGAGTCGTCCGAGGAGCAAGCCTCTCAGCCGTCCGGAGTCATCTTCCCATCGAAGCCCCTCGGATCCCCGAGATTGGATGCTAAGAGGAGGGGCGTATTTCAAAAGCAGCGTCGTAGATGAACTGTCCATCGTACATAAGCGACAGAAAAAGCCCTACCCGTTTCCGCCTCTGAAATTCTACGGCCATCAAATGAGACACAGCGGGGCGACTCCGGCGCAAACGCAAGCCAGCGATGCGCCATTGTCTGAAGATTACATTAGGGAAACAACACTAACGAATCGACCTCGCGTACGAATCAGGTTGAGCGCGACGATGTTGACGCGTTTAGCGCATGATAGCGGCGGCGTCCGCTTATAGTTAGAGGGCGACTAGCGCAAAATGTCATAACTGTGGTGCCGATAGTGAACAACCGATGGGACAATCACACCATTGATTGGTAAAACGAGGATACGCGATAAATATTTTAGAGTATTTAACCCGGCTGGGCTACGTTGGACATTGATAGATATAGGAATTTAAATTATTGCGAGGGACACTACACACACACACACATGTATATATATATATATTGCCATTGTACATGTGCTTTCATAGATATATTTTCGAATATGGGCTGATATGCTTCCTCGTTATTTCCTCGTTCTCCGTACGAAAATATCGTCCCCAAGAGAGATTAACATAGATAGCCGAAAGAACAAGGTCTTCTTCACTGATGAGCAATGTAATTGCTATTTCAAACAGTTCGATAGCCGTTGGTTGAGGCTGGCTCTGTTGTGGTACATTGTGGTACCCTTTAGCCCCAAGGATGGAGGATTTACCTTGTCATATGTTAGCGTCAGGCTAACTTGCGTATCGATGTTTAGCAATGAGGTGACGCTCAGCAAAGTACCCTGTGGGTGCTGTTGCTAAAGGACGAATAAATTATATAACCTTTCGCCGAATGTTGCGTTGCGTTGGCTCTAGTATCAACCAACGATTTGTATTGCGATCTGGTCCGGGACCACTCCACATATTGGCTCTATTGCTATACGTAATTTTTTTGTATGACGATTAATTTAAACCCCTTCCCTCTTTTTCGTGTTGGACAAGGAACGCTTCTAAGTGGGAGACAGGGCTAGCTTTTGTTATACACTGATATCGCTTATCGACGAAACGTGGCAAGTGTACCGAATGAGCTAGGAGCGGTAGTCCGATATTAAATATTGACACTAATAAGTATTGACATTTTGTTCGCTTAAGTTAGAAGAAAGACGTAGAAAACCCCAGATAAGTCCGAAAGTATTACATTTAAAAACAAAGGTGCAATTATGTTTGTTATCTAAAATTAAAAAGCGTAATTAAGCGTTAAAGAGCTAATCTCACAGCTATCATAGATTAGCCCAAGAGCGAAAAATTGACTATCATACTATTTTCTTAATTGCATTAAAAAGGCCAACCAACGTAGAGGTTTAACCTCAAACTTATTGTGACTACAACTTGAAATTGAGTGCCGTTGCAACGAAACAAAGAAGCGGAGTTTCATCTATCCGTATTCGTAGAACAAAGCTGTTACCATTTGATCTTTACCTTCATTTCATCGACTAGATAACTCAAATTGCTAGAATATAGTTCCATAGATTAGCTGTAATTTCTGAACTATCTGATTCAAATTCAAGACTATTTTCTCATTGAATCGCTTCATCACGAGATTTGAGGTTTAGTAGCTAGTAGGATAGTTTTCAGACGATAGCTAACTAGAATACGTGCTTCGTGGAATAAGCTGTTTGTTCATGAATATCTATCTATTTGTTCCTTTATTTATGTATTGAAAACATACTTAAATATCTATAATATTGGGTGAAAAAGTGCAAGAAGTCTAATTCTATATAATGAATTGTTCTGTGTAAATAGTAATGGGCTCAAACGAGATATGGTCAGGTTTTTTTTTCTTTAATTAAACAACTAACGCTCCTACTTCAGACCCTATTGCAAGTAATGAACATTTAACTACATCACCAGATTTTTATTGGCTAGTAGGTTAACGAATGAGCTAACGACCTCGATCCCATTCGGCGGTTTAGGCACCTAACGACGTCTCGGGGCGGTTCTCAGAACCTGGGACGTTAGCATTGCGCCGTGAGAGTTAGTCGTCTACCACCGCACCATTAATATTGTATGCGCCGCTCCTGTACCGTCAATCGTTTAAATGTTCTGGCAGATAATTTACTTCACAGCAACTGGGACCCCTACTTTCGAATCAGGTAGCAAAATCTCTTTGCATGTTATTAGGGGAGGTATTTACTCGACATGTGGGAAATTGCAACGCTTAGAATTTCGATAGGTTTGCCATTTTTTTAGAGGTTGGAGCAGTTTTCTTCAGACTCATGAACACCATTAAAGTATTTAGTCCACTAATCGTTGTAAGTCCGTTAGTTCCTCTTGCTTTCTTGAAGACGTTTTTACATTGGGGTTTTGTCAGCCTGCTCGGACTTGTATTTCCTCTCTATTCCGATAGATTTCTGTCCGATAGATTTATCCATGGGTTAGCAAAGTTCTGCGCTAGTTAAAGGAGCAAAACTGCCTATTTCACTACAGCACCGAAGTCCGCCGGTAGCCGTTTAGAGGTCAGATAGGTTACAGGTGCGCACGTTGCGTGTTGCTGTGCTTTGCAAATTTGTTGCTCAGCATCTCGACAGGAACACTATTTCATTCGTATGGTACACTCAGATGAGCGACCTCGGCGAGGTTCGAGCCCACAAGAGAAACCTGCGGTCTCCAAAGTTTTCAGCTATCACGATACTGGACTAGCTATGAATGACGACCTCTGGCGCAAATGCCACAATTTCCTACATCACTTGATCTCACTAGAGAACTTCGGGCGTAACTGTCGAGATTGACTTACGAAGTTTGGCGAAAGCGCTGCCGTGGACGTTGAATATCGGGCGATCGTCGGCCGTCAAAAAAAACGTTTGAGACGTAACGCGACAAGAGTTTCTATAATGGCACGGCTAGATGCTGTTTTGTCATGCGTCCTGTAAGTGGCGCCAAGCAGGACAGGGTGGCGATCTAAGTGAACGTCGACGCTATTGAAGTCGCGGTCAACTTCTGGCTCAGGCTAAGCTCAGACTAAGTTTCTTGGTGGAAAGCGGAAATCACGCGTTTGTTCCTTAGCCATATTGCGACTTGTGCGTTGAGTGCGATCATCCTAATATTTCTAGAACAGGAAATTCTGCTACTTTGCAAATTACACGGACGCGGTTCGCTTTCGCTTGAAATTCAAGACCTGTAACCCAAGTCTAGCCGACAAAGTGGGTTGGGCGTACCCTATGTTAAAAACCAGCAGTGGCACAAGTTGACTAATTAGGCGAGTAAACGCAGAGCGTCGTTGCCATTGCAACGTGAACGAGTGATGTATTTGGCCCTTAGTGCCGAACTATCTGTAGCGTCGGCCCGTAAAACGAAAAAATGTCTTCGCAGGCCGAAGTCGCTTCATGCACAAAATAGCGAAATGAACTATCAATTTATACGATGTCTGTGCCAGGGCGATTGAAGTCTTTCGAAGATAACTTACTTCTTTTTTGTTCGTTAATTCGAGATCTACGATTCAGACAGGTTTAGGAGAGGTTTTTCAGTGTTGATCACAAATTTATCTTTTACTGGTTGTACATCGCCTATTGTCAATGAGAATCTATTCATCTCGTTCGAGGCAACTGATCTACGGCTATCCTGCCTCAGGAAGTCGTATAAAGTCATAAACAACATACAAACAGTTTAATCAAGTTGTAAGCTGTTCCAAGGGTACATTGTACAAGCACGAGTTCCACTCAAAGGACGCCACGTTTAATCTCAAAGACGTCGTTTGACCGCGCACTTTAGTAATGAGTTCTGATACAAATCGAGGAGAATATAAGGAGGTCACGCTTTCACATGGAGAAGTTGGCCATCTGCATTCGGGCCACAGGACGTTGTGTCGCGAAGTTGGTTATTTACAAAGAACTCTGACTATCGCACAATAGTCATCAACTGCGCTGAAGCACGGCCTGACGATGGTCCTGGCGTTTGGCGAGCAATCATCATCGCTCGAAGTACGATGAATGCACCACAGAGTAGTTGGCCTTTCACAACATTCTAGCCTGGTAACTTTTCGGCTTTCTTTATGGACTCGGTACTTATTTTAAAGCCATTCAGCAGGACTACTTGTGGCGTAGGATTCGTCCTTAAAGCGATTTAGCTGGACTGAGGGAGCCGTGGCAAGAACGTAACTTTAGAGTTTGAGTCTTATGCTAGACTTGATATTGGCCGTTCGGAGTCTTCTGTGCTCTCAATGAGTTTCATGAGACATCCAGCCAATTTTATATGTTAACCGTACTCTAAAAATCACACAATGTCTGTTTGTAAGACGTTACTCGAAATAAACCGTTGCTGCACAATAATATACACGGTATATCATCGAACTACTAACGTTTGTACTGTCTTGTATTTTATTGTGTACATTTCGTCCGCTGGTTCCCGCCCGTCACTCGTCTATTTACATTCGCCCTGTATCGGTTTAATATTACTGTGTTTTATTGCAAAGTTATCCAGCAGGAAATGCTAAGTTAGTTGCCACTGGTGAACTAACCACAGAAAAATCTGCCCACAGAGAGCCGATTCACACGAAACCCGTCAAATGTTATTTTTTTTGCCTCAAGACTTCGTTGGGTTTATATTTGTTTATATTGTTTTTTTTCTTCATTGTATTACTCATGATAATGCATAGGTATTGCGTTCGAGCAGCTGTCGATCCTAAAATAGGCATTTCGGTTGCAAAGACCGAGATAAGTCGGTGGCGATCAGAAGCTTTTCACTGAGCGGAACATTTTTAATAGAGCCATATAAATCATAGGAGCATGTACTACATGCGCCTGTTTGGCATTCTTCTAAAAGCTACTGAAATATTTTACTATCTTACATTTTCTCTCTCTCTCTCTCTCCCTCCCTACCGCCCTCCCTCCCTTCCTCCCTTCCTCCCTCGCTTCTTCCCCTCTCTTCTTCCCTCGCTTTTGTCGTTTCCTCTCTCTCTTTCTTCGTTTGTCGTGTAAACTAGGCCTGAGTTGCTACATCCGGACTAGTCCTTACGGCACGAGGCCTTTCGGGGCGCGGAGCTGAGGGGTTGTGAGAAAATCTGGGCGCTCTATAGCGTACAGTTTCTAAAAACGCTGATTGTAGGTAGTCATCAGGACGTATTTTTGTGCCAGGGCGTCTCCACCCCTCGTTTACGGTTCCCCCAAGCGCCAGCGAGGACAGCGCCTCACTTTTGGGTAACAACAGCCAGGACGGCTGTAGAACTGTAATGGCCGCCACGTTAGAGCCACGTTAGGGGAATAGTTAGGTCAGATCGTGCACAAGAAGCGGAGTCTGGGACAAGGTTGTGTAGAGGACATTGAAATTTAGGCGGAAGACTGGGTGGCGGGCTCAAGCGAACCTCCTCACTTCGTTCTCCTTTCTTCATTGCGTGCCGTTCTTCTACAATGGCTGGAAGGTCACTAGAGAAAATAGACGTTTCGAGTTGGCACGTCAGCACAGTGCGGCCGTTCAGGACCGAGGCACAACCAAGACGGATAGAAGGCAGAGAAAGAAAGAGGAAGGAAGAAAACGAATGAAAGAAGTGTGATCTAGAAGCTAAGGGGCCAGCGGCCTTGAACCATCATTATTAGCTCTTGAGAGTTAATCAGTAACGCTCAAGATAGCCGACGATCATAGTCGACGTGATCTATCTAACTTGAGAGACTCTAGCTTAGCCTAAATAGAATAATGGCCATACCCAGTGCATAAGCGCACCTATTCTGAAGGACCCTTCGACACAAACTGGTACACGCGTACCCTGACGCTACGAGGTGTGAACATATATATATATATATATATATATACGTATATATATACGTATATATGTATGTATGCATATAGGTATATATTCCTGCCGAGGCTGAATGGCATTTCCATCCGTAATTCGGTGTCCACACGTGTCTCTGCGACTCGAGCGTCGGCAAATGCTGCTTCGATAACGATCCCGCAGTGAAGGGCTCGTATACATTTTGTTGATCTATTGAGCTATTAGACCCAGCACGAACGTGTTCGGCCCGATGAAGTGTAATCCCGCTAGACCCGAGTGGATTACAGAGGAGCACGCACGCACGCACGCACGCACGAACGCACGAACGCTAAACCGAAGGGGCGTCACCGTGTAGAGAGCGCATCACCATAGCTAGAACTGGCGGCACACGGTCACGGACAACGTCAGCAGTGCTCCGAATGTGCGCCAACGATCCTGGCAACACAAATGACCTTGCGCTTCCGCATGCGTCGCGGGGTTTCGGTAAGATTCCCTGTGAGTGACCGCTCCCTGTGTGATGGACGAAAATCACTCAAAGTTCGTCACTGAACGTAAATGCTACGCAACGACACTTCTTCATTAGAACGCGACGTGGTTGTTTGCTTAGTAAGACGAACCTGGCGCGCCGGCCAGTTCAACCTTGGGTTGACCTTAAAAGTCTGCACCTAACGGTGAACAGCTGTGACCTTCAAAACAGGCCTGGGCCGATTCCGATGGCAGCCGAGAATGCCCCGTCTGCCGAACCCATTACGCTACTCAAGGCAAAACCCTATCGACAAAAAACAAACCGACGCGACCTAATGTAGAGACCCTGGCCAAGAACACCGCGTGCCGTCCGCTCTGCACAGAGTTTCGTACGTACGTGCGCACGCCGGGGGCATCTCTGATGAAAACCCCCGTTCTGTCCTATTCGAGTCCCCGTTCGTTAATGGTGGCTCTGTCTGTTACTTAGTTTGTTGGCGTCGTAATCATGGATGGCCGGGCTGGCAGTGGCCCCCTATGCGCTCGCCGGCCCCCCGCAGTCAACTACGCTTCGTCGTTTATCTATTCTCGCCCCACCTAACTGACACTCGGCCAGCGGATTCAAGCGTGTCGAAGAGATTACAGCTGGTCGAAGCTCTTTTGCCCCCCCCCCCCGCCTGCCCGGCGG
>MNPL01003184.1:0-31399 GCA_002081605.1 Tropilaelaps mercedesae
TATATATATATATATATATATATATATATAGGTGACCCTTCCTGCAGTAAGCCTATCTCCCAATGTTGTTGTTTTTGTAGTGTGCATATATTAGTTAAAGCGTATCTGGGTAGGGCATCCCATCACATTCCATGTCCGACGATGGTAACTTGTTCGGTTGTGCAAAGATATTTCTACTATCGGTTTCTTCAACGACTTTTATCAACCGGACTTCTTCGCCGACCCTTTAATGCTTCCGACACCGTGTCTACATTGCTTCGATCACGTCATCACACAACCTCGCACTAGCTTCGTGAATCATTTATTTACGTTGCTTTCTTTACCATACTGAATTCCTTTGAATATATTGGCCGACAGCTTTTGGACGGTGAATCCGATGGGGGCTCCCTCGTTAGCCACAATTCACGTCAACCTCTCATACACCGTCCACATGGTTCCCGCAATGAATAGCTGAGAACATATCTAAAAGCCAATTTTTAGGCTAAGGCTGAAGACGCGGACGGCGTCGAACAGGCCGACGAGAGACAGGTGAATTGGTCACTTACGTTCCTATTTTTGCACTGACGGCGGCGGAGGCGTCAAGCGTCTTTGCCCCACGGGTATTCCCGCTCTAGCGTCATACATGACCGTCTTGCTGACCAGACGGGGCTAAGGCGATAGCTGTGTCCTCTGTCGGCTGTTTTAGTATTCATTGCAACTGCTTGTACATCCTTAAGCTTGTGTCGACGCGTCTGCACGGTTCTAATGTCTGTATTATAAGAGCCGAGTACGTGGCTTTGAAAGACCGCCATTCAGTCCACATTTCCGTGTTTGATTAAAATATAATTTCTTCATCAACAGTCGGCCAATATCTTAGGTCTTACATAGTTGTAATCGGTGGTATGCCCAAATTCCATACGGAGCTGCCACCACGGGCATATTAATGATTTGATTAGTCCATGTCACCAATTTGGTATCTTGGTGTTTCAATGTATCTCGACTTGTGCCGACCAACGAAGATAAAATAAAACCAATCACATCGCGATTATAAATTGTCGCAGTGAAAGCAATTATTCATAATTTGTGCCTGAACAATATATCATTGTCACTGCTAGACCGTTTGAACAATAAATATTTCTATAAAATATTGATACCTACAGTTCACCCCGTCGGCCAGTGCCAGCGATTAAGTTTGGTAAGGCCTCAGTTTGGTTTATTTAGGGAAGATCGGTTCACTTTAAAATTTTGCACAGCTCATATAATACAAATTTAAAGAGCGATCGATAGAGCTACGGTCGAAAATTCACCATTAAGCCGTGAGATTACCCAAATACACAAATGAAAACAAAACTTTCGTAGATTTTCGAGGTGACCAACTATTGAAGTTCTGCCATCTAACGTATCCAGATACACGTCTTTATCCTCACTCTATTGTAGGTCAGTATCTAGATAGAATTTGCGGTTTCTATTTCCAATGCGCATTATTTCCTTAAAAATATTAGTTGTTTTTGTTCTGTTTATTATTCGTATTTATTTCGATCTGCCCGCGCACGCATCGCCCCGTTCCTATTTTTAATGTGCAATATTCGACACGTACGACAGTCAGATGGGTCGTGTATCAGTGTTGTTGCTGTCATGGAGGTATTGATGATGCTTATAATATTATAGGCGGTGACGCGTGAGTACTGGTGATTTGTGTCATTTGTTATTGAAGCATGTTTTTTGTTTGTCTGCCCTTCGGCTCTTCATTTCGTTCTTTCCATCATAAATCTATTCGTAAAAGGATAGTAAAAATAATTGTGATGTAGTGACTTCTTCGACTCAACAGAGTCCCAACAGAAAGCTATTGTAGCAGTCCCTGGATCGTCGTCGTCTTCTTGTTCGGCCTCATTTGTCGTAGTCCATTTCCTATGTTGCTGTTGAAGCTGCTGCTACCACAATGGAACGTAGTGCTTAGAGGTGTAATTCGCCCGGCGTTGCAGGTGATTTTAGGTGGTGTGTATAAAAGACTGACTTGGTTCGGCTGTTGCTGAACAGCCATCAGCCTTCAGGTGCTGACCAGACCCCTCGTGCTGCTGATGAGTTATACGAGCTTTTTAGTTCTTTAAGTCAGACAGGCTTCAACGTTCATTCAGTTTCCTGCCGCCAGCTGCATGTCATTCTTTCTTCTGCCATTGTGCTAATCTACCTAACAACCGGAGTGGTTCAAATAGGCCTCTCTATGAAACGCTCTCCCCTGTACGGATCGTGATGCTTGGTTGACCAGATCCAGGACCGGCGCGGATGGGTTTTGCTGCAGAAAATATGAAATATCGGTTAATTTGTTAATACTCTGTACGGTAGAGTTATTTTGACGTGAGCATAGGTACATTTTCGGCCAGATGTGTTATATTTGCAGTAAAGTTTCCTGCCAAATATTAAACAATGGCACTATGTCTTACAACAACTTACCAATAAGTGCAACATGTCCCCTGCGAGCCATATTCTTCTGTCGAACAGCTTCCTTAATTCTGTCCACCTCTGTCTGGTATCGTTTGCGGTCGCGCATAGCAGACTCCTTGGCTTCTCTTAGTGCGGTTTCTAAAGCCTTTACGCGTTCCATCGTTGCCCGTAGACGCTTTTCGAGCTTTGGCAGTTCACAACGAAGTTCAGCATTGTCTCGCACCAGCTGTAGTAAATAAGGAAGAGGACAACGTAATTAACGCTATTATATCGTCTATTTTCAACTTGATGACTAGATATACAAAAAGCTTTTTCTCTAAGATTGTCTGTAAGTCACGAAATTCTTTATCGGATCAAAAGCGTGCGGAAAATAACCGACCAATTTTCATTTTTTAGTATTTTGTGTAGTTTAAGTGATGTCAACGTGCCATTTGAGTAGCAATTGTTTTGCGCCGCTCACTTTGCGTTCGTTATCTACATTTGAATCGAAACTTCCTTATAAATTTCGAACAGTCACTTCACACCAAGAGTTTTACAAGCCTTCTTGTTCTGTTAATGTGCCATATGGAAACTTGGCTTGAAAAGAAATCACTCATCTTCTATTTCATAAACAAATATAGTCAACTTCAAATACGGCGTTCTTATTTTCTGCGTAAAAACACAAGTGCATGTTTTTTAATAAATTTTGAGCTCTTTCTTTATATATATGAATGAAAGCAGGATATCTCATGGACATTTGTATCTGTTCTAAAAATTAGCTTAAAAATATTTTTACTAACATCAACTATGTTCTGGCCTGAAAAAACTGGTCAAGTCAATAAAATTACGCTACCAAAATTTGGAACTTCAAAAAGCGATTCGATCATCTTCATGCAGCTTAGATGGTGCACATATGTACACCATCTTTTCCGGCGTTTAAAACTTTGTCAAATTCTCCAGTAAAGGTACAAAGGGTAAAAAAAGCTTTCTGTATATGCAGATGTATTAAAGAATATGAATGGTGTCAGTTTAATGACGCAGCCGGTCACCCTGTAGTCCTTCAAAAGCAACTTGCCCGCAGCAGGCGATACCGCAAGGTGTAAGCTATCCCGGTAGTCAGCTCTGAAGGCTGGTCGCCCTACCTTGGCCCATGCGAAGGCTGCGGCTATTAATCTTGGGTTTCAACTAAGGTCGATGAGGAGTCTATTGGTTCCTCGTCTCCGCAAAGTTAGCAGCACTTCGGTGTTGTGTGCTGGGCTCCCTGCTGCCTGGGATCCAGACATAATGCGGCGTCCGCCATTGACTAGCATACTGTTCAAGTTAGTCGTCCCAATGCGACTAAAATTTCGATTGAATTGAAAAAGAAGATGAGTGCTATGACATTGATGCTTTTTACGAACTAAATTTGTACTTTTCATTAAGACGCAATGGGTCATTTAAAGACAGTTCGGTGGTTGATAAGATTTGAGGTGATCTCTTCACAGAATTGCGCAGCGAAGTTTTCGTGCTCGCGGGGGTTTTAGCAATGTAGTCCCAGGTTCGACTAATGTTGAACATGATGAACAAGAGCAAACATGTACTATGCAGTAGCGTTCTTACCTGTTTATGAACCTTCGTTAGCTGATCGAGGTTGTTCTCAAGAAAGGCGATCTTTTGTTTTTGAGCTGGAGAACCACCAGCATCTTGTTCTCCGTCTGAAGCCTCTATTACGTTAGACTTCTTTACACGACTCTGGAGGTCCTGGAGGAAAACGAAATCAAAGTTGCATTAGGTGAAATCGGTTTAACCTATTTTTATTTTCTGAAGACGAAAATTCTGTTTTCTTGTTATTAAAATACGACATACATATTGTAGTTACCATATTGTCAGGGACACTGTCGATTGACTAAATCAAATATCGCTTAAACACTTGTAAAACGTAAGCCTACACAGTGATTGGTATTACTTGAGAAGTACTTCTTTATTGTCGGCCCTTTGGATATTGAAGCCACAGATTTCTATACAAAAGTGCATCTCATAAAAAAATAATAGCCTACCAATGAATATAGCCCCGTTTCGGCTTTTATATATACACGCATACACGCATATATCTTCTTACTCACAAGCATTATCTCCGAAGGCAAAATAGCGTCCCGTATTGATACGTAACAGTCCCAAAAGAATAAAATAACAATGATTGGTGATAAGCAAAGATGTGCTCACTGAGATTTTCCGATGGTAACACATCGTGATAATATATTATATCAAAATATATAGGTGAAGTAGTGCATCAAGACACTTTGCCTACTAATTAATTTCATGACAGACGTAACTCGACACTACAATGTGTATTACGTAATTGAAAGAATAATTATTATTCTCATTATTATTGTAACAAGTTTGTTTGATGCAAGTCGTACCATATCTAAAGACGAAGAATTTCTGTATAAAAGAGTCATGTCCCAAAGAATAAGATGATGCTAGATCACATCAAAAGTCTGACACAGTAACCGTTTATCTTTTGATTATGATGCATAAACCAAGCAACTACTTCTACATCTTATAAGAACCATTGTCCTCCATTCTATAGTGTTTTGTATAACATGAAATTAGTGATGTAATGGATAAGTGGTGCCAAAACAAAAAGCACCATTAAAAGCTCCACCGAATTGAATAACCCTAGTTCATAGTTATCAGATCTCACTGGTATTTCACTGGTTTACAGGTATCACTACGAAAAAGCCCGTCTCACATCAGCGGCAGGACTCACCCCAATGAGAAAGGCAATGGAAATGGTTAAAAAAATGGAAAAATCTCTTGCGCTCTCTCTATTCGATGCGCTCACTAGCAAGCAAGCAGTTGGAAAAGTAGCTGCGCAAACTTCTGACGTAATCAACATTCAACGTTCGATGAATGCAGTAAGCTAACACATGGGCCACTTACACACGCAAAATGAGGTCTAACTCCGAGATGGTTTAAAATTGCAAATTAGAAGCAAATTACCTAATATTTTCTGCCCTATAAAACTGTTGTGGGCAAAACTGTCATTTTAAAGTAAAGATCGATATTAAAAGCGAAAACCGGCGGAAGTGTCAACGAAGCGGATACCAACCGTAAACATTCAAACTTATCGTGATGGGCCTTTTACAGAATTGATGTCATTGGTTGTCATTGATGTGATTGGATGTCATGTGATCGGATGTCATTGATGTCAGAGGTATCAAGCACGTGCCACCGAATATTTGATTAGCAAATTGAAAGAAAAATCTAGAAAAACAAGTATTAAAATTTTAAAGGAAAAGTAGTCACTGATATATATGCCTTGCCTTGACGGTATGTGACGTATATGATTCAGCTTGATACAGTGACAATTGTGTAGTTGAGTCACTTAACGTTAACGCCACTTCAAATACTGCACTAAATCATAATTAGGTCTACGTCTGAAGCTATCTACGGGGATATATGGATAATCACAATTTGAGAACTTTTTATAATTTCAGTGAATAGCCCGCTAAAGTTGGCGATCATCAAAGGGTCTCTTTGATATTGGATGGCATGTTGAACCCCCATGGATCAGGTGCATATAATCGACCGAGCTGTATTACCAACGCTCTTCGTGCACACCCTTCGTTAAAACCTAGTGGCGATGTCAAATATATGAAATGCAACATAGTCGCGTTTATTTGGATTACAAAATTTGTTTTGATATTTTCAAAATTACGAATTCTTATGCAGGTAAGCTAGGCTTCAAACATTGAAGCTGCAATGTAGAACAGAAAGGGGTAGATTATAGTGTCTTAGATCAAGCAGGTTTCGTCTATTGAATACTAATGTGCGATTTTACTGCGATTACTGTTGAAGTAAAAATTAATCTGTTGGTACCACAGTTTATCGTTAGTACTGAAAGCACCTGGTAGCACTTGGCTAAAACAAACCTAGCTAGCTGTGCTACTGTGCTAGGTAAACTGTGCTAGCTTTATTTGCGCTAGACAGATGGAACACCAGAAATAAATTTTAATTTTTACTTAATTGTTTATCACGCCTTGAAATTACCTAATTTATTTGGCTCCAGCCCTCCCGAATCTCTCTGGAAAAACACATTTTATCTGATAAGAACGCCTATATATATATATACATATAAATATTTCTTGTGAGGCATAATCTCCGTCTAACGTGTAATTCAACAGCTGGTAAGCCGCTGGGCGTTCAACTGCATTAGTTAAACGGAACCCCGTTTTCAGACCTACGAGATTATAGCTCAATAGTTTAAATATCTCCCAACTGTAAGCAGACGACTCGCAGCGACAAATAAGCACTTCAGCGCCAAAGCTTTTCACTACCTTTAGTAAAGGTTTATAAGTCGTACAACTAAAGCCGTCAAATTAACCTTGCTAATTAAATAGGCAAGGTTTAACCGAAATTTCTGACAACAAGTGATTCCTTTGGTTATGTAGCGTAAGTCTCGTCGATGCCTTGGAGGCTACAAAAAATGCATATGAAGTAAAAGACTCAGCTCGACTTACGCCTGTGGTCCTAATTTTTCAAATACATTGCTTCAGCTCGATAAAATATTCTCTGCATTGCCCGAAGTTATACACTTATCAGGTTTCTAATTCTGACAAAAGCATACTATGTGTTTACCTGAACGAAGAGTTTCCTGAGATTGTGAAGAGTCTGCAGCTCCTTAGAAACGGTTTCCTCGAGACCTTTGAGGTCCTGGCGAGCCTGTTCGCGGCGCGCATTAAGCGACCTGAAAGAATATCTGACGTTGGCAAGTGTCTGTCAGTTTTCGAGCACATGCAAGGTAGCACAGGACAACCCAGGACGACAAGCAGTAAAGCTACTAATAACTCCAGGTGCACCGTGGAACACAATATATATGATCAATGCAAGAAGGAAAAACCATCTGTGTGAAGTAATGGTTTTAGTATAATTAAAACTTGAAGCGCTCGATGATTTGCTGAAGATAAGAAAAATACATAAAAGGTGCTGCATTTTAACTGGATAGGGTAGCATGAACGTAAATATGCTGCGATATACATTTGGTTAAGCTGCTGTCTCAAAATTAATGCGATGACAACTATTTCGAATTTTTAGCGGAAATATCTGAATCGTAAGCGCAACATAGTCACCGCGCAATAGATTAATTATTGCTAACAAAATTTTGAGTCAGTAGAAAATTAAAAAACATATAAAAAATCTCGTTATTATTGTTCATGTATAACAAATATTATATTCTTCGAATTGGAATATCAGATTGAAATATCATATATTTAATTAAGCTTATATCTTCGATAGCAAGAGAAACTTCAAAAAAGGATTAATTTGTGCATATAGCTTTTTAGAGACCCATGCTTGTTCCTGTGTGACAGTAGAGTTGCACAGCTTGATTTACAGGCACATACTGCGACATTCTGTGGTGTTTAAAGTGAAGGGAAAATGCACAGTGGGTGCTGTTGTGACTGAACTTACTGTAGCTCCTGCAACTGTTTCGCTTTGGCCTGCTCCTCTTCAAGTAGTTTCTGGTGCTGTTCTTTGAGAGCTTCGTGCTCCAGCTTGAGCTTCTGTAGTTGATCTGAGGTGTTTCCGATGGTAATAACGTGATTGCTTACTTCATCACGAAGCGCAGCTATCTGCTTCTGGTAAGATTCGCGGTGCTTCTCAATTTGTTCCTCGAGGGCAGCCTTGATGTCGTCTGCACTTCCTACAATACATTCAAACAAAATTCAGAAGTACACACACAGAATACACACACGTCCCTTAGCTGGTCTTGGGGCAGAAATACACTAAGCTAACGATCTATAGATATGTCTAAAGATAAAAATTGACATATAAAGAATTAATTTTTCATCCGTTGCTTACCCTTCGCTTTCTCCTTGGAGTGCATCTCCTCAGCCGCTTGTAGCTTCGAAACTTCGTCATTGAGTCTGTCGATCTTCTCCTCCAATTCCCGTTTCTTACTTTCTAGTTCTTTGACATGATCTTGCTGAGTTCTGAGTTTCGCTTCATGCTGTTGAATAAGCAACTTGGCCTCTTGAAGTGCTTTATCATTGTCTTCCATACGCTTATGAGTATCACCTTGGCTGTCCTCAAGTTCCTTGCAACGCTGCGACATAGCTGAGATTTCCGATTTCATCTTAGTAACATACAATCGAGCCATTGTGAACTCATCCTCTATACCTTTTCCGCTTTCCAACGTGGGTACTTTAAGGTCCCCCACGCGCATCACAACCCCAATCTCGCCAAGGTCGCGGAGCAAACCAGCGAGTGCTTCGTCGATCTTTCTCTTTTGATGATTTGAGAAATCTTTAAGTTGCTGCAACTCATTTTGGAAAGTAGTAACTTGTTGACTTTTTGATCCGATCTCATCGTTGAGTTGTTCGAGCTGTTTATTCTTGGACTCAGCCTCTTCGAGCTTCTGGTCATAATTTACCGCCAACTCCTCAAGGGCCTTTAGAACATCATCAACCTCCTCGCGCGCGCGTAGAAACTGGCCTTGCAGTTCGTTCATATCTTGCTGCACTTGTTTTTTTTCCCGTCGAATGCTACCCACGTTTTCCTCCTGCTCGTTAAGCTGTTCGCGTAGCTTCTCAATAAGAACGCAATGCTGTGCGATTTCGTCGTCTTTTTCATCAAGTTGCCTATAGAGCTCGGCACGTTCGTCCGTTGCCAGAGGTTGTCCAGCAGCGGCGAGAGCCTTGGTTTGCTCAATGATGTTCGTAGTAGAAGCGGCCATTTCAATGTTAACCTGTTCATCCTTGCCAACACTTTCGCCACTGCGCCACTTCTGTAATTCCGCCTGCACCTGGGCCAATTGAGCAGCAAGCTTGGTTGATGTATCCTTTTCTTTCATGTAGCGCCTCTTCCATTCTTCGGCAGTGAGCTCTTCATTGACCACCACGACGTTTTTGATGGTCTTAGCTCGGCGACCAAAATCAAGTGTAGACCTGGATTCTTCTTCGTTGAATGAAGCAGGAGAGATGCAAATGATGATTGTGGTACGCGAATTGCCTCCCAGTGATTGCTGCAGGACGCGGGTTAGCTTAGAGTCTCGGTACGGCACAAAGGGTTTGCCGTCAGCCAGAGCCGATATGACCTGCCCTATAATTAAAGTAGGATATTTCAAAAGTAACAAATGGACACAATTCATCAATAAAAGTTATGGGTGAAAGTTGCAAGCTTTCGTTGAAAAAATCACTTAAGCATGGAATTTACAAGGTGCTATCTTAGAACTATGATAAGCATGAGTTACTATTAAATACAGTTCGGTACCTAAAACGTTGTCGTATAGAAATGACCAAAATATGCATCCACCATAAAGTTTTTGAATATTATAAAAGGTGTGTCTCAAATAGTCATTGACTGAAATCTGCAACAAACTTTTTTGTATGAGTGTTATCATTTTTGTCGTTGTAAAGCTGAATTATTTAACGAACTAACGATTTTTAATACTTGACATAAATTGACATAAAAACATGTATATATGAAAAATGTCACTAACGTTCTCCGAAAGAGGTTGTTCTCATTTCATTGTATAAACATTTCTCAACTATTATGTTCACTTTTTTGAGCGTTATATTCAAGAAAAGAACAATAAAGGTCCACGGTATTGTGTTTGCATTGCTTTGTAAAACGTAAAGTGATAAAAAAAAATAAAAACAATTAACCTCAACCACAAGTGTTTTTATGAGCTGTAAAACTAGCTTCCCTCCCATTCCAATACCTTCGAACGAAAGGGAATTACTATGGTACAAACCGAGTACGTGAAGTGATTTGTTGATATTCTTTGCCTCATCAAGGGTTGTTCCGGATGCTCCTGTCTTCGACACTTTCTCAGATCCTGCCAAATCGACAAGATACAATCTCCCTGACAGTTTTCGCTCATCTTCAAATTCTTGCTTGATGTTGATTTGGAATATTGCATGTGATCGCGATGAGTGCTCGTTCATGTTAGTACCCGCGATGGCACGAATCGACTTTCCCTCCTCGATGGTTATTAGAAGCTCTTCTGCAGTCGCGACAAACCGCTCCGACGCTCCCTAAAGTATTTAAGTGGAATACATACAATGAAAAACAAACTATGTTATGCGTAAATGTGGCCGTGAAATATATTGTCAGAAATATTTTTATGAGTCGCGTTCACGACCCATAAAAATGTATAGACCATAAAGCAATTACTGCTGAATGTGCAGACCCAATTTACCTGGATCAAACAGTATGACTGAAGATTAAGATTTATGTAAACAGACCTTAACATAAGGCACTTTATTGCTGTCCTCATGTACGCTGAGATTCGTTTTCGAACTATCGAGTAGGTCCCGAATTTTGTCCAAGTGAATTTCGTAGTAGGAGACTGAAATGGTGATTACAGCATCCTTGTCCATGAGGTAGATGTGATTGAAAATATCCTGCACAATTCGGGGTATAATACCCTGCAAATCCTGGTCAGCTAGAACGCCTTCCATGGTATGTGTTTTGCCGGATGAGGTCATTCCGTACGCAAAAATCGTTCCGTTGAAACCATTGAGCACATCTATTCAGGAAATACACGAAGTGGCAGCAAATACGAGGTAATTTGAAATATCTAAAAAGCATTTTAAGGTAATATAGTGCACAACACATAGCATTGCGTGAAAAGCGTAAGAAATAGTTCGAATTGAAAATAAGACTATAGTCACTTACAGTTAACTATCTCTTTTGCAGCGCCATTGTAAACTTGCTCTTGAGATGCTGATGGTTTATAAATTTTGTCGAATTGGTAAGTCCGCGTCTGGAATAAACAAAAATAATGCAGTGACTTTGGAGCATAACCGCTCTGCTTTTAGGAGTATTAGCGGTAAGTTTGTAAATGACCATTACTGTTCAAATGAGGACGTATACAATTTTATTATAAATATTCCTAGACAATTTTTTTATTGTTGAGAAACACTCATTCCATACGAATCATTTAAATACCAAATCATGTATTTTATGTTGACTACGAAATCATCTGTTCGTATTTGCCATAAATATATTGCAATGAATCTACCGATTTTGTTCTAATTGGGGAGATTCGTGGGAACGGCTTCGGTTTACCAGCCAAAATATTCCAAGTTAAATTCCAAGCTACAAACAAATCGCTAAAGAAGTGGTTAATATCAGCATTTTGAACATGTATGTTTCGCCTGCTTAATAGCACTTACATATTCTTTCCACAATGTGCCACACAGTTATTACAGGGTTAATAGCGCTGATTGATTTCGGTCCTCGTTGATCACAAACAATAAATGTGAACAAATTTAAATGAAGTAGATCTGAATGATAGTGATTCCAAATCATTTTTATCCTTGTTGCAGCTATATTCGTATTTGTATTTTAAAATTTCCCAAATGTATGTTGCCAGTTGTTTATATTTGGAAACCAAAAGAAATTGGAGTTCAATTTCAGTTAATACTGGTTTGTAGCATTTATTTCTAGTGCATTTCGAAGTAATTAAAGGCCTAATAATATCAAAGAAAGCTATAAGTTTAACGATTCTCAAGGTGGCTGACCTGATAAGTCCAACCTTAGACATTTATTTCGAAATGAACAAAATGTGGCTCCTAATGTATATTGCCAGTGATTTACACTTAGGGATCAAAAGAAATTGCGCTTTGCCTAGTTGCCTTTATATGGCTTTGACAGCACTTCAAGTAACTCAAAACTCATTAATAGCAAAAGAGTTATGATTTGACCCGTTCTTAAAAAAGCGTTCTTTAAAGACCTAAAGATTTCATCCTTAGAAACATGTTGTAAAATAAACCCAATTTAATAGTTTCTAGGACATATAATGTTGCTATGATGTCTCAAATATTCCTTATTGCGCATCAATTGCCCTTCTCCGTAGATATAGCTTAATGTAATAAATTCCAGTTAGAGAAATAACTCGAATAGGTTTACAGAATGCGCCAACAAATTTTAAGCTAGATATGTGTGAATTTCGAGAATACCTATTTCTGCACTGTATTTTCAATACACGTAGATGTTTTTTGTCAGGACCATCAAAAGCGAAATATTAAATCTTAAGTTCGTATATGAGTTCCACCATAGGTTCGTACTTTTCCCACAGCGTTAGCTACCAAAAATCTAAGGCTTGCGTCTATCAAGTTAACGATAATATTTTTGTGGTTGTGGACAAGTAGACGTCATAGCTAGAATTGATATTCAGACCTTTCATATTTCTTTAGAAGATTGAAGCGACAATGTCCATATTTATAGTCCAGTTCTCGTTTGTACTCAACAGCCGCTAACTGGGTTGAGGGATCGGGATCAAGATGATCATTGTCATTGCCAACAGGGCGCTCAAAGTCCATCAAGACCCGTTCGACAAGAAGCGCAACAGGCGCGAGTGACCTATCATAACAGCGGCCATCTGGCAATTATTACCATAATTCAACAGCATATGGCCTGCTGACCACGATTCATCGCTTGAACGTCCATTAAGTAACTTTCGATCTCCACGCCGCAAAAAGGTCATTAATTATTCTCCTGAGTGTTGGATCCCAACAGATCATTGCCGGACAGAATTGCTGAGCGTTTGCTGTATAGAGTCTCTCCACTAGTGGCTGTTGGTTCTCGAACATTCGCGTAGACAAATAGCTGCTAACCGTTGGCCACGCCCTAGCGGACTCAGCCAACAACGGCAACTAGCACGCTACTATCACCGCGGTTACCACAGCCGCCTGTTTCATAGCCAATTGCCACCAGGAAATTGTTGAAACATCCAGTACACGAATATTAGCTTTTGTCGCTGCTGCTAGCACTATTAATAGTAAAGTATAGCTGTCTAAAATCGACAGAGGTCAAGTCCAGTAAAAAAATCGTTGCTGGCGCCACGACAGAAACAGCAACAGTTGCCGCACAGGCCGCACAAGATAGCATAGAAATACAACAATCAGCATAGGTACATGTTGGCTTTACATATGTAGCTGAAAAAAAGCAACGCTCAATAGAGCTATGAACGGCTTTCAAATGACTCGCGCACATTATATTAATATATAGATCTCAATCTCTAAGCAATGGTTGGCAAATTTATTGCAAAAAGCATATAAGCCTTTGTTTAAATGTTAAACTTGTAGTTTAGGATAAACGAAGCATGTGTACTCATCGATGTTACCGTCTTGGTTCTTTAAAAAACAAGACAAGATGCTGATGTGACAAATTAACTCGCTCAATAACATAAGAAAAATCATTTAATTGTTAGGCATTCCATTAGTTTAGGTCCCGCTGGGTACTATTCCTGTAGCACCTTTGTGAATGTAGCGATTAATGCCACTGTGGAATCTGTGGCACTGTGGGTTCTTAAAATGTCTTTGATTTTAATATTAGCTAATGTCGACTGCAATATGCTGCCAGTCTGAGTCGACGTGTGCCTCATCGATCAAGGAGCCTCAAAATATGTTGTAAAATTAAGCTAGTAGCTGCTGCTGATAATTTTTTATGCCATATTTAGATACTGGAGGCACGTATGTAATAAGGAGAGGCCTTGCATTATCTCAATAGCTGGCAGCTTGCCTTATATGCTGCAGAAACCAATATAAAGATTTAAGATGAGTGTATATGTATTGGTTCCCTGAGGACACTTGGCCTTTGTGGTCATCTTCCGGGTACGAGAAATAAACTCGTATGCGGAATATGGATTTGTGTAGAAAGTCGTGAGTCTATATGAATTTTGTTCGCCACGAGTTACTGGTTTGGACTTGTTTACAGTGAATGGATGTGTCAAAAGTAAACTCCGATGAAGCACTGAAATATTTATAAAGCTGAGCGCACTCATACTGCGTTTTAAATAGCTGAAAAATGCAACTAGGTATCTATAGGAGAAATCTATAGGTGTCTTTAACAAGACGCAAGAAAAAAGTACTCGAAACTCGCATAAAATTATATGTAAAGTATATGTTGCTAATTAAACTATTGATTAAAATAATTTATTCATCGTTTTTGTCAATCAGGCTTAATGTTCTTACAGTTTTGAAACACCCAACCTAACATTAGAATAGTAGAAATCGCTCTTCTTCTGTTCGTACTATTACCGCAGTGGTATATGGTACACCAAATATTAGGTAATTGATTTAACAACACGAGCAATTCAATTTTGTTACAATAACATTGCTTATGACTTTCTTGTATCTACAAACCATTGTGCATATATATATATATATATATATGTCCTATCAGTCTTTTGAACCAACAAGCACGATCCTCAAGCAACATTTACACAGTAACGTAGCCCAAATAAGAATATAAAGGTCTCTACGAAGCTTTGCGGAGTGTAGGCGGAACCAACAAGTGTAAACAATGCGATAGATATCAAGTAACCCACCTAAAGTACTGTTTACTTAACGCTACCTCGTAACTGTGCAGCACATAGCAACTTGACGCAGTTTCACGGTTTTTTAGTCGATATAGGACGAATTATGCACCCGCCGTAACCCAACTCATTAATCACCAAGTTGAGACTAAAATGATCAGCTTCAAACCATAACGCACCAAAAACAGAAGGACCGCGGGGCTATATGCTACTGAAGCTTAATTTTTCATGGATCGCGGGCATATATTATTCATTAATCGAGTATGTCTAAATTGAAATCTCTGTAAATTACTCCTCTTCGTGAAGGGATTTAGAATTCATAATTAAATATTAGAAATAGTAATTCTAGATCACCATTAATAACAGTAAGGTAACCACTAATTGACAACATGCAAGGCCTATATTACACCTTTGTATCTCACGAATACCATTGCAGTAACATTATACGATATCGTTAATTGTTTAATACGCATGCGCTCATTACACTGATCCCTACCTGCATAGTGCTAAAGAATCCCATTAAACTCACTTCTACAACAGATGATTCTTTATGCTGCACTTCATCACTGTTGCAAAATAATGGATGCAAACTACTAAACAGCCTTAGTTCGTTCTCATATAGAGATCAAATATAGAAATTACCAAATAGGGTTTATATATTTCCTTCTACGACGAATCCTTTGATTCTTAAAGCCTTTGATCTTAAAGCCGATCAATTCATTGGAGTCTTAATATAACAAAACGCTCGATGTACTTCTAGCTGATTGTGAATTAATATGCTCTCATATCGGCAAGGCGCTTTAATATATTTTTAGGACACTGAAAATATATTGAAACGTAATTGCTATGAAACAGTTATGACATCTTTGAACATGTAATGAACCAAAAGTGCATCCTTCACCTCGCATTTTTTACGCAAATGGATTGATAAACGACCAAGTACACTCGATCGCTGGCGACTAAGATCAGCACCTTGGCCACGAATTAAAACTAATCATTACTACTACTCACCAATGTCATCGCATATCGTCACTGCTTCTTAAGCACCATAATATAAGATACAGCAAAATATGGAGAAAGCACGCTTAAAAGATATGTATTCGTTACAGCACAACCTTTATAATATTTATCAAAGATTACAACAGGTAACTCTTGGAAATCTGGCATTACGAATATCATAAATATGGTAAACTACATCTTTAAAATCCTTAGAAATACGCCCCACATATTTTATATCTCTTATAGTGATACGTAAGTACATTAAAGTTATTATTCAGTCCTCTACACCCATTGTTTGTTCATTTGCGTCGGCTTGGTACTAGTCCTGATAAGACCGCGAATACGTAAACCACCACTTCTGATGTGCGAAGAGTCACTTGAATGGTTGTGACTCGTTGCGGAGTAATTTACCATAATTTCCATAATCCGGTAAAGGTTCTATACACCTCTGACAGAAATGAAATTCACCTATGTATGCTTGGGTGAAAATGAAATCCCGTGAGTAGACTGTTCGATCATTAGAAACGCGTACGTATGATTAAATGATAAAGTAGATTAAATCCACTTAGCATAACTCGTGGATTAGCGGAATCATATTGTCAATCTTAAAACAGTAGTGCAAAGTACATTAAATGAAGATTGCTACCTTTGGATAAACCCTATCAGTTTAGCCGCCTTGTTAATTTCAATTTATTTTTGACTAAATTGTTTTTTTGTAAAAAAGTTTCAAACAAAGAAATTCTTTTAACATGTCTACAAAAATATTTAAAAATTTACTAAGATGTACTAAAGCGTCAACTTCTAAGCTAAGGTTTCAACTAAGAATAATATATTTCAATTTGTTAAAACAATATTTCCATATGCAAATTATTACTATAAGTGTTTGGAACGGAATGTTCGCATGTCATTTGAAGTCCTGTTATGGTACCCTAAGCAGATCTACTAAGAAGAGAATACTAAGCTTGTCTTTCAAGCATATTTATCAGCAGTCTGTACTGCTGTAGTTCGCAATAGAGCACGATAGTAAGACGTTTTAACTTGGGAAGACCCCCATAACTAAACCAATATTTTTTAAAGCTGACCATAAGCCAATATTTTGCGTCTACGGTAGCAGTTTTTGCATTACTTCGTAAGACGGGCCCCATATAAATGTAAATGTGCACCAGCGGGGATCGAACCCGTGCACCTACGTGTTTCCTCCAATCGCAAGGCGCATACGAATGCATCAAGCCACCGAGCTCGACCCCGTAACTAAACCAGTAGTGGCGTAACCGTCCCGTCAGCAATGGGCCAACCAGAATGAATGGCTCTGACAGAAAATTAAGGTAAGGCTGATTGGACCGGACGGTTTTGGTTGCTTTCTACCTAAAAGCTTTTGAAAAAGAAAAAGGAACGAAGGCGAGATCGAAAGAGCAATGGAGTGCCCAAGACTCACGTCGGAGAGCACCGGGAGGGCGAACTTGTGGACGGCTTCGCGGTATCCACGAGGCCAAATGCAGCGTAACCAAGCAAGCTTATCAAAACGATCCTATTCCTTATTGCTTGCTGGTACACTAGCCTATAGGATTTTCAAGAAAAGGAAAAAGCCGGTAATGACATAAAAGAAAAACTATCATAAGACATTGGATCTACTACCGTTGCAATACTGCCATTGTTTTGTTTCGTTATATGACACCATACGAAAGACAATGAAAGTGAAAACGGTGATATGTGCAGTACATCACCGTAGTAACGTAACCTGTCTAATTTATCCAAGATTTCAATAATGAAAACTAGGAACCAGACTAACGTTATGCTTAAAAATCGGACATATCGAGCTTATATTCTCATTATTATGCCTCCTCTTGCTTATGCTGTTATTGTTATTGGTGTTGGTGATGATGCTTATAATAATGGTGATGATGATCTTCAATTATTTGGCAATTTCACTAGTATTCTCTTTGCAAAAACAAGATTAGCAGTGTGGAGACTGCACATTCAACACCACTCATAAATGTTGATCCTGAAATTGTAATGATGACGAAAGTTCGATAACAGACGCTGACGGTAAGATAACGCAAAATTTCTTTCCTTGCATTTCATCGAAGAGTTTGTCTTGAACCCAAATAGGCTTGTGTTCTCTCTTTCTAGTCTCTGCTTTCAAGGAAAATCCTAGCAAGCGGCAGTCTCTCTCCTCCTTTCACATCGTCGATTCTCAAACGAGCCGTTTTGAACTACCTGACACCCTGGAACTAATTTTTCGATCACAGAGAGTGGAGGATTTATTCGTAACGAAGCGAGAAGGCATAACAGTAGTAGCGCCCAAGCAGATCAAAAATTTTTTTTAATTCTGCTAAACGAACATCTTATTTTTTACATGTATTCAATACGAATAGGATAAGTAAATAGGAATATTACGAAGACGAATAGGATAATTCATTCTTTATTAATTATTGCACTTAATTGTATCTTATATTTACTCAGTATTGTTATTATCATCATCGCTATGATCAGATGTAGCTTCACGTGAAAACACTAGACCTAATAGTTTTGTCGATCTTTGAGCGGGACAGCTCAATTGCGAAACCGGCCAAAATAAATGTAGGCCCAATTTGGCGCGACGCGCAAACTTCTTCAGCAAAAATAAAGAAAACGTGTAGCAGCACCAAACTAACATCAAGGAATTATTAAACGAGCATTTTACCAGTGCTTTGAGAAGAGAAAAGTGATGAAACGAAGATTCACCTCATAGTTTGTATGCAGTTGGAAAGTTTATCTTGACAAATCTACTCAATAATTTGTTATCCAGAGGGTAGCGCTCAATTTTTTTTTGGCGAGGCCGCTTATTAATTGTTCCTGGTTAATGACACTTTTCAAGTTGGTTTTTTAAAGAAAGATAGTTGGACCATTCTTCCTAACCGTTTGAAAAAAATAACCCAGCGTGTCCGACTTGGTAGAAACCGGGAAGATTACATGCTGTTGTGAGAACTCTATCAGGTAACGCATAATGCAGATATGGTTAAAGGGCCATCAAAGTAAGCTATAGAATATTGAGAACATAGTTCACCACGTGTCATGAAAAAAGTGTTTCTTATACTAAATCCTTCATTATTTCATTCAAGATCAATAATGAATCCTTATTGCATGTGTAGTTTTCTAACTACACTTATTATTCTCACTTGTGGATCGCTTTGAAACTTGATTATGGCGAAAGCTGACTTGGGAAACTTTAATCGAAAAATTCTTCGAGTATATGTATACGATAAGCTTCGGGTGGACGAGTACAATAGTTTTTGGGAAAACACGCACCTAATAAAATTAACATATTTTCCAATTAATGGCGAGATCGGCTACAATGTGAGCTGTCAGTTTTACCAGTCCTTTTTTATACTCAGTAGCTGATGGAATCGTAAAATTGTTGTCTGTTAGCGTCGGACATAGCGTTTTGAATAGAGGGAGATCAATTTTGTCAAGATTTGAATTTCTTCGCTTTCTGCTCATTTTTTCCTGTTTGTTGAGGGGAACAGTTGAAAACACCGTGTCGAATGAGTTTTTGCTGCAAATAATCCATATGCTTGAAGATGTATGAAGCTCTAATTGGCTTTTACAGTGTTACGCCATCCTCCATATTCACGACTCCATATGCGAGCACTTAGAATAACTGTAATTCTTGCAGGATAAATCACAACTATTGTTGCAGACCGGAAGACGGGGCAGGTACGTGGTTCCATCATGTCCCTTTCGTCATATATTCTATATAATTATAGCAGAAATCAAAACCTGTTTAAGTAATCTCAGAAGTCTGAGCGGTTAACGATGATAAGCAAAGACTTTACTCCGTTATCTTAACGTTTATTTGAATATGCAAATATGAAAATTAACAATCATAATAACAAAAGCAAAATAATATCTTGCTGCTTTCATCAGAATTAGTTTTTTGTAATTGAACTTACTGTTTGAACTTAAACTTTGTTTGTCGTATGGCAATTATCGCAGTGTCATTATCTCAGCAATATTGCAATCAGTATTCACACCAAAACGTAATATGCTGGTTTCATAAAGTGGACTTAGCTTGATTTGAAGTCTTTTCATATACTGGGACTATGTACACCTCAGAATGCATTGTCGGCATTCACACTTTTTCAAAACAGCGCTATATAAATAATTAAGAACTTCGCGGTATGACACGCGTCCGAATTTTGTCAGCTTTGACAAATGTAAACAGTAGTATTGTAATGGAGCTTACATTACCAAAAATATAATTTATATCGGGTGATAGTTCGGCTCCTACTATCTAATTTCTTGCATGTAATAGAAAATCAAAACCGTAAAAGACAATGCAATAATCCTTCATTAAAAAATAAATATTGAAAAAGTCATAAAAATTCGAATTTATTCCAGCTGAGGACTCCAGTTCGGGCACAGCGTCATCTCTTGCCCGGGTCAGATGGTAATAACTTGATACTCTAAAAGTTGAACTGGAATGTTAATACATTTTATATAGGCCTTTTTGTACAGTTTTCGAGGGAAAGGCAACTGGAAAAAATGGCACCTTGTAACGTTTCTCTTCGTTATATTTTGTTGTCACTATTACGGGGATATTCTGAAGACTTGTAAAGGTGTTGACCAAGTGATGTGGTCAATGAAGAGGCCAAGATGATCGTTTACGCGAAGCCCAGCAATCATTGTCTCGAATAACTGAGTTGCACATCTACATTCTCCTGCACACAAATATCACGCTTTGTGGCATTTGTAGATGGCTCTCACCTCGTGCATTTTTTGCCTAACTATTCAGTAAACCGCTTTCTTCGATTGCGGCTAAATGGAATTTTGTTTACCGAATACGATGGGAAAACTTTTAGTTAACAGTACTAGTGCAATTCATCGATTTTTTATTCATACTCCAACGTCTCCCTTTTTGTTTAATCATGATAATGGGCAATAAAGGGATGCGTCAATGCGTTTAAGTATCTGCCCGTTGAAGTACTATGGGGGCTATAACTATCACTTACGTTCGGTTTAATGCCATTCAATTAAGCAACAGAATATCGGACATTCACTAAAATGAGGAACGGCCGCTTTTACAAATGATACCACCAATAACGGCACTACATTGAATGTTAACGCAGTTGTATCAGATTAAAAACTACAATGCAACAACAACGGCATCAAATTACAACACTGACTTCATCTCATTAATTTTCCCTATTGACATTGGCAATGGCAACTGTAGTACCTTATAAAAACACCATCAGCATCATCAGCAATAGGAGGGTGAAATGCGGCAATTCAACGTTCAAACGGGCTAAAAAAAATCATCCATTAATCACATTGAAAACATTGGTCGTTGTAGTAACTCGCGTTTAGTGAATATGTGTCTATGAAATTTCCCATCGGAGTATGGTGGTAAACAGCTTGTCCTAATTTGCAATTATATGTGTCTAAATTTGTGAACGAATGGCTTACGCAGCTGTCCAACTGTAAAAGTCCAAACGAAGATATAGGACTCTTATTAGATAACCTGCGTTGTAGAACAAAGCGTTGTAGAACAAAGCTCGTTAAGCGCGATTTTTTCTCGCCGGTTCTCCCTTCCTTATTCTGAATATTGCTGTTAAGACAGTGCTTTTACTAACAGTTTCGAAGCGAAAAATAGCTCGGCACAGGCCAATGTAGTGGTTCCACTGTGCGTACAAGCCCAATGGAACCGAAATAGTCTGCTATTTTGTAATATTTATATTAATAAGAACGCTCACATTGAGGCTGATTTGTCCCTCATTGTCATCGTGAAATTTGACGACAAACTTCGACTCCTTGCTTTTTTCGATGTCGTTGAGTGGTCGAACTCTGCACACCACGCGTATATTACAATCCTCCCCGGGATTGGAGCCCGGTAGGGCCCCTAACGACGAGACGTTCATCGTTTAGCGAGGTTTTCTATTCCACAGCAGCTGGCGGTTCACGGTCGTAGTGAGAACCACAGTGGTAGCACGAAGAATGCACCTCGAACTCCAGAGAGGAGTCAACGCAAAGGCTCGACTCCTCGTAGCTAATAGTAATAATAATGACGATAACGATGATGATGGTTTTCGTTGTACCAACACTCAACCCCGGCCACCGCCACCGCTACTACTTATTACTAGAACAGCACTTTTGTTGACCGATGACAGGTTGCATGCAGCACGCCACTATTGCACAGTTGTTCGACCGACCCACAGCAGCAGCACTAATAAAAATACTCCCACTCCTCTCACTGCACGACTACCGATGAGTTTTTTCTTTTTCCTTCTTATCAGAGACGCTACTGCTGGTGCATGCACCTCGAAAAATAAGCAATCCGCAGCACGTCTATTATCTATCGAACCAACAACAGGAACGATTACTATTGTCGACAACGACGGCCACAGCTCTGGCCGCCAACCTCAAAATCCGGCTGCTGCTGTGGCAGCATAAACCAACTCAGCGAAACATCCGCCGTGTCCTGCTCCTTCCACTTTTTCTTCTGCCGCCGTTGGCGGCGCTGGCATAACCACAAAACACCACCCGCTCACTTGCTGATTAACTGATAGCACTCCACCGCTGACTTTTGTCTTGCAGCTGCGCTATCGATGAGTGTATGTGTGACGTCTTGGGCTATGCCTCGGTGGCCTATGATGTACATGACGATTCCATGGCTGCCCCCCCAGTAACGCTCGGGTGGGGTTACTTTGATTATTTGATAGGCCGATGCGGCTGGCTTCGCTGTCTAGCAGCCGATTACAGTTGTATAGCATGACACCAATATGGCGACGAGCGACTGTCGGCAAGGCCATCGAAGGAATGGAAGCGTCTGTATCGTCCATAATAGAAACGGGCGCCTGAGAGCCTGGAAAACAGCAGAAGCACCAAGCAGCGCGCCATTTCGAACTGATCCTTAATTACTGTGATTATTATTAATATTATTGAGTGCCTCAATTTAAAATTTCGCAAATGGAGTATCTTTGGAACGTAAAGGTATGAGGTGGTTTGTAAGCAGTGATCATTTACGCATACGAATCATACGATTATATGGAAACTCTACTATTTTCTATGGGAACTAACGTATATCGTGAATATGTCTCGCTGGTGTCACTTGATCATATTATTAGCGCCTTCTAATACAGAATGCAAAATTGGAAACAGTCTACCTACGTAAAACTATAGCTTTGTAAACGAAATAAAAATTAAAACTCGAACAGATCAAAGTAAATATTGAAAGTATCGAACTTCAGGTGTCATAGCCTTTAGGTTTTCTTCCTTCACAATGGCATAACGCATGTTTCGCATTGTACCGAAAAGCAAAAAACCCCAGCACAACCGTCCTCTTAGCGAGGCATAGCCAAAATGTGCCTGCCACAAGTTGCTGTGGTCCTTCAGTGTAAGAAGGCTTTGCCAATTTATCGAGGCCTTGAAGGTGATTTCTCCTAAACACTATGCTTTCAGGCGTCGGTTCTACCGTTATATCATATTTGCTGGGCGACATGAAGCGGCCACTGGCAAAACTCTCGCAGCCACTGTTCACATTGTTGGTTGCTTTCAAGGCAGCCTTCGACTTTGCTCCGAAAGGCAGATTGTTGAGGATTTTGGCTTAGGTGGAAGCTTCATCAAAAAAACTAGATTTGCTGATAGACATACTACAAAATTATTAGATCAGAATAGACGATGGCATTGCAAAGCTCTTCAGGTCAAAGAATTAGAATGACCCAGAGGGACAACCTGAATCCGGTAATGGTCTCAACCCCGCTAAAGAACCTACTTGCCTTAATTTGGATGAATGTGATTTTATACGTGGCCGTCCTAGTCACCTACGGCGGCAGCAGCTTCAATACACAGCAGCCCTTGCCTAGGCTTGCGACCTCTGCTAAGCTCGACTAATCTGTTCATCGAACGAAAATGATTACAACAACATTCAGGCGTGGATAACGTATCGCATCGGAAGAGACCTTAAGTACGATGTCTCTTTACCCACCTACGTCAATAAATTATTATGTTTAGGCCTGTTCCTTACACCCAGACGCTCCATCTTCCTGGCTCATATTTCTGAAAAATGCCGAAATATGCAGTCTGCATTGGCAATGACAAGAAATTCTTAATTTGGATGCATTTCATTAGCTCTGATCCGGTTTAGTCTATACGTTCGAAGCGCCCAGACTAAATGAAAAGCAAAAACCCGTCCTGGATTTTACACTTCTATGACAAGGGAGAACAGTTGTTCTCGTAGATCCACCCGCCACTTTTCCTTCATATATCACCTTGGTCCTGCCGGTACTGAATCCTACAAAAGTTCTAGGAGATGAACAAACACATCACAAAAACTGTCAGACGTGTCTGGGGGTTAGTCTGAAGTGCCGTTATTTCAACGCACGACCTTTAGCCAAACCTAGTGAATGTGAGTCCCTCGATGTGAGATAGTGCTGAATGACATTTATGTTGCCCTAATCTCGGAGACATGGTTATTGGATGAAGTGAAAGACAGGATGGCAACGCGGATTGATCTATATAAGGTGTTTGGTAAAGATCGTGGGGGCCGTGGAAATGGAGCCTTCACTCTAGTTTAAAAAAAATCATGAATTTTTGTACAGTAAAGCATAAGGATGGCGCTGAGACCATATGGCGCGTTGACTGTCACAGCTCTTGAAATTGCCGAAAATGACAGAGCCAGTAATATCTTTTCGTGGAGGGCTCGCGTATGCTGGGTAGACGAAAAGAAAGCATAATTTTTACCTCCTATAAATAGGTAAGGTTTTGTAGCAAATAACCCAGATAATAGGTGTTTGCCACTAAGAAAACAATTTCCTCAAAAAAAAAGACTAAGTCGTCGGCGGGTAAAATATGACGTTTTCAATCAATTTCATAATTTTTAACGTGAAACGCGTGTTGTCGCTCCATTCAGGAATTCATGCAATATATAGAAAATAACGCACATCGGCTCAAGGGTGAAAGGGGGGTGTAAATTGGCCCCCCACTCGATAAGGTTATCTTTAGTTTACAACAGGTTTATTTCAACTGATCTAAAAAAATTGCGTAGATATGTGCGACCTAGTCTTTAGGAGTGCCTTCCGAGTAGGGCAGCCTTAGGTAACTAAAGAAAGCTACTGCCTGTACTAAAGAAATTAATTATATGTTTATGTGGCGAGGTGCTAAAAAGCTAATTACATATAAACAATGTTACGTACGATGTAAATGGTGTATCCGCAACGAAATAGTTCTCTAAGAAAAATCAAGACGTTAAACCTATTAAGCTTTAAATGTGTTTTAACCTAATTATTATCGAAAAAAACTAAGTGATTGCTTATAAACAAAAGACATATTTTAATCTACACATGCAAGAAATATTATTACAATGTCTATATATGAATTGAAGTCCTCAAAAAATTTGATAGTATTATATTGAATATTAATTTAAGCACTTATAACAGAGAGATGTACTCATATTATTGTCCCCTCTCGTTGTTGTTGAGCGCAACTCTTTGCCATTACATCTATTAACCATAATACAATTTCCAAATTGCGATATGTTCATATGCTTGTTATTCTGGAAGCACGAAATGAGAATGTAATATTTATTCGTTATTTTTTCGTAACAGTCACAGCAAAAATATTTACGCCAATTATCATCATTTATTTAATGACATTTTTTTATTTATTCATATACACTTATTGTACTTTGCGACAGCATGTTTAATTAATGATGATAATTGACCAAAAATGTTTACGCCACTACGCTGATTATTCGTTTTGGTATTATTAAAAACTGTCAAATATTAAGACCCAATTGAAAAATATTTTATCGGTTGCGAATGATAACAATCGGAACTAACGGTATGGAAGAACCGTTAGTTTGCAGACCGCACAGGAGTAGATAAGATTAGGGCTTACTAAATTTTGAAGACCTCTATAAAATTTAGGCTAGAAGTTTTATGGGCATCGACAAGCTCAGGTCTCTATTACAGTCTAGAATTGGGCTCACTATTATGCACGTGAACCTGTAAAGCGACGTACTGTGCATTTGAAAGTGTATGTTTGTATACACCTGTGCGTCAACTCAATACTGGTTTACTGCATTTGTAGCTCCTGGCTACTAAGAGTAAGTAAGAGTCCGTACTAAGAGATTTGGAATTTAAAACAAATTGCATGTATTTCATGAGTAGCCGTGCAGGGTATGTACATAGAATAGAATAGATTTTACTCAAGTACCCTGTAGAATATCGGGAAAACGGGAAAGCAGCTGAAGCTGTTGTTTCGCCGCAATGACCAGATGGACCGCAGTCCACCTAACAGTTTGTGGGTGCGGTTCTAAATGCTTATGTTTAGCTAGAAGCAGCGCATGACAAACTTCAGATAGAGGCTTCAGATAGATTAAAACATATGCAAATAAAAAATTTATCTCTATTGTTGTACATGGTATAGTTCTGGATCGCATCAACTAGCTGGGTTGCTAGATTTTTACTTTAGTAAACCTATTTTGATATAAGAAGAAGGTGTGGCCATTAATGCTCCTTTAAATAAAGGCAATACATGATTTAAGCACAAATGTATACTACTCAATATTTGATTTCATCCTTTGTTTAATTAATTGGGCTGAGCACAGGTTTGTTAAAGTTTCTAGCATACCCATAATTTCATAGGCTCGGGAATATATGAGGTAGAGCAGTTCTGGTTTTGCGTGTGCGACATTTCAGTGGAAGAATGGTGATTTAGATCGAACGTATCATAAATGGTTTTTCCACATATTGCATTGAAATTTTTTAAGTTAAAAAATAAGTGTAAATATTCGTTAAAACTGTGTCAGCGTAACTTAGAATAATTTACCTTATTCCATGCTATTGAACCGAAGGTAATCTGATAGTGCCCTGCAGGATACTTCGTGGAAAAGGTTCTGTAACACTATATCTCATCAACCGTGCCTGCATTGCTTTGCACAATGTTACGACCCTTTGCAGATCCATACCGCAAACTGCCTTGACCAGTTAGCCTAACTTCCATGAACAGTTTGTACTTGTCTCTTTGATACCGTTATCCAAACGGTCTGGCGCACCATCGTAAACGCCTAAGAACTAGCCCAACTTCTGTTACCTCCTGGGGTGTCAAGCTTCAACGGCGCGTTTTTATGGGATCTCATATTGGCATGCCTGCTGGACAGCAGGAAGCAGCGGCAAAGCCTTCTGTTGGCAGGCCGACCCGATCACGGCACTTTAGACCAGGTATCGTGTCTTGTACACCGTGGTATAGCTGGCACAGTTCCTGTACAAAATTCGGCAGACGGCTACTTACTACTGGGTTTCAACGGTAAACATGCGCATAGAAACAGCGTATATAGAAGCGCACGATGTCTTAACATATAAACGTTTAGCTCTAACTGCTACGACTTTGTGTCAAATCAAATAAAAAGCGTGACAAATCTCCGTATGCTACACGCACAAATATATATTTGCAAAACCACTTACGCCAAAGTGTATCTCTCATAATAGATATTGATTGGAAAATAAATTGCTGGTATACGGACTCACCCATGCACATGAATGCTCCTAATACGTGGGCGAGGGATTATCATGCACCAAGCCACGACCATGGCCCACCACCAGTTATGTATCTATACGATATATCTTTCACGATCGCCGGATCAGCTCACGTGATCGATGGTATGGAAGAACGCCTCCGGCCACCGCGCCAATAGTTAGAAAAAACCATCCATCCACTCTTGAGACATGATTACTGTAATGTCATATGGACCACTATATGAACAGTTTACTCATTTGTTACTAATTACCGTAACACCCATGGTTTTAACAATCTATTCAGAATTCAACGGGGACCTCCCATAAAGACCAGTCGCCTGCGCAGTTTAACGATGATGCCCATCAAGTCCCTCATAGCAAGGTTGATGTCAATGCACTCTCAAATTTTGACACATACGAGCTTGATTTCAAGAGAAACCAATCATGAAGGAAATGAAGAATGATTATGAATGACATGGCAAAAAAGACGACAGAGAACTTCTTTCTTTCTTTGCGGCAGAGAACTTGACCATGACACGCGTCGAGAAACCAGGTAGGCGGAGCTGTCGAAAATGGAAGTTACAAAAATTAGAGTAGATTAGAATACTAACTTGCCGGTGCGTTGATTTAGGACTTCCAAATCGCTGGTGAAAACCTGCCCAAACCAATTTTAGCGGCCCATAAACGAAGTACAAGTAAAGCGCAGCTAAAGGCGGGTAAGTTAATATCTGTTAAAACAAAAAAGCAAGTTGCAATATATAAATAAAGAAGTGGAGCTCACGACCTGCTCAGTACCACCAGTGGCAGATACGAGAAAAGAACGCAAGAATATACTACGGCTTCAGAGTAATAGGGAATTCCCACAGGGCTATGGACGCAGAAGACTATAGGGTGAGAACAGATATGGGAGATCAGCAGCAAATACTAGTTGTCTACCTTATTTGGTGGCACAACTAGATATGAATCAAGGAAAACCAAAAAAGAACAAAAAAAAATAATAACGGGACCTGCCAACTGTATACTACAATTTAATCTGACTTCAAGTAAAAATGTTCTGTTTTACTGTGCTTTGCGTGGTCCCCACCTTGACGAATAATCGAGCTTCAAAATATCCCTCCACAAAACAATTTGTATTGCTCCCACAGAGGGCGCACCTATACCGTCGGCTGAACGGGGCCCCGAAGGCCCCACAATGCGGAGCTTCCACAGCTTTGTTTGTTACTACACGCGTTTTCCGAATATTTGAGTGAAATAAATGTTTGTCATCACGAGCAAACGCTATAAGATGTCTCTTCTTTATAAGCTATTATAGAATAATTGATCGATAGCGTAATTCTATGTTTTTTAAAATAAAAGTCTAGCTCAGTATGAGAGAAGGTCAATATGAAACTAATGCGGTTCATGTGGCGCCGGGATCAGTTTTCCGCGCGCGGGGTATTTCACCCGGGTTTCGCTATTCGCGCAGATAATATCCTTCTATATACAAAAAGCGTTTAGCGCAGTTGTCATTTCCTGCACCTTGCGCTGAACCGTTTTCAACAATGGTCTCATGAAAACCCTTTATGCATGAGTGACCCATTTTGACTGACTCCCATGTTTAAGCGACCGATATCACTGTTTTGCGATAAATATTTCCGAGGAATGCCCAAAGGAACGATAATAGGGTAAATCTTTCAATGGTTTTCAATGAAATAGGGGCAAAACGATTTGGGGGCCCGATTCAAAGTTGGCCGGCTCGGGGCAACCCGCCGGACCTAGCGGAGCTAGTGGCGGCGGGGAGGGCAGGCGCTGCACACGGGGCCATGTGACCCATGGCGGCAGCAGCAGTACAGAGTCAACCAACGAGTAGCGCGAGAAACAGCTACCGAGTGAGCGCAACGCCGCCGCCGCCGCCGCCGCCGTGGTGCTGCTGCTACTAGCGAGAAACAGCATTACCATCAACAACAACGACGTCAATATGAACCAACTAACTAACCAACGAACCAGTTAGTCAGCCGGGCAAGCAGGCAGAAAAGCAAACAGGCAGAAAAACGAATGAGGGACGCGTTGAGTTACTTCGGTATGTAGTGAGTGTGACAATCCACAGTGCTATACCGCGACAGTAATACTAAAAGCAGTAGCAGTGGACGAAAGCAAATGTATTTCTTATAGCCGTCACTACCACTGGCAACAGTAACAGTAGGTAGGAAAAGGCGATTCAGGAGTTACAGTTCGCGTTACACCCCTTTTGCCCCTCCTCATGGCAGAGTTAACCCGCTTAGTCTAAACACCCAACAACCTACCCGTTCGCCCCCACCTGTCAGCCCATATATGCCCCCGGCGCGGCCAGGCCTGGCCGCGCGCCCCGCCGCCCCAGCCCAGTGACCTACTTTAAGGACTGGCTGGCTGGCTCACTCGTTCACTCAGCGTAGCTGGGTGGCTGGCTGGGGCCGTCTTCGAGACTGCGCCACTGTGCGCCGCCATCGCCGTCATCGCTAGCTCTCTGCTCCATAGCACCATCGTGGTCTTTAGTCGTCCGTGCTGTGTTGTTCTGTTGTGCTGTTGCTGCGTGTAGCACGGTGTGTGCCGTTGTCCCGGCCCTCCAAGGCGGCCCCGTGTGCTACTGCTGCTGTGTTGTACTCGGCGCCACCGCAGCCGCCGCCGCCGCCGTTGTAACAGCAATAGTATAAGCAGCGGTTACCGCCATCACAGCCGCTAACATTGCCTTTGTTACAAGTGGCAACACTAAGAAGAACAACGTCAACAATATCATCATTAGCTGTAAGACTAGTAACAACAACAGGATTGAGGAGGCATCGGACAGGCGCTTACTGCCTCCTAGCGCGGTGCTCCGACCGGCGTGCCTATGACCACCAGCTCCAAAAGACAGCAACAACAGTACCACTTATATAAAGAGTGACTACGACGCAGCTAAAGATCGACATAATTAGACAGTGCGCCCTTTTGAGGACGGAACTATCGTCCATCAATGGACGAGAAGCCGAGACTACTACAAGTCTGGAAAAATTGTGAAGACTACAACATTAAATACAGCCATCGTCTCTCATTTTTAATCTCATCACATATACCGTGAAAACGCCTTTACTCTGATTTGTGATGGTGACTCGATTGCGTGCAAACTTACTGAGCGACCACAATCTTCATTAGGTCTGTCAGTCTGTACGACCTGCCTATTTGGTTTGTCAGCCAAATGTGGTGGTTAGCGGTGAAGCTGTGAAAGTAACAAGAAAAAAGCTGTGTTGTTGTAAAAGCAGTATAGTGTAGTGCAGTGAGTGCGTGAACCCAAGCGGAGCGTAGACTATCTAATGCTGGCGTTGGCCGGAGGCGAGCAGGCTGACTCGCCCGATTCCCTCATGCCCTCGCAGACAAAAACAACTGCTAGCAACAACCAACAACAACAACAAAAATCAACAACGACTACAACAACAACCGCAGCGACACCAACCGTTGCACTAAAAACCGACACCAGCTGCGATTCGGAGAAGACTAACTCAAGTATCGCTTCAACCTCACAAGGTAGGCAAAATAATAATCGATTAGTACTCATAAGACAGAGTCATCTTTTCCCATGGACTCTTCCTTTAGTAAACGACTCTCCGAAAGGCAATGTTATGGAAAAATCCAAATCATCTAACATTAGTGGTAGCACGCCACAGTAATTTCTGGAAATACATTAGACTATTAGTCAATACTGCGAATGTGTTAATAGCAGTATCCCATGTTTGGTCCCGAACAGGGTGATGCACTGTGCCGGGTCTGTGTACTAGCAAAAATCGTCACATTACGTTAATGGGTGGATAAATTACCTTGTATATTCTGCCGTACCACCCATCGCTGCTCGACTCTGCTCAGTTTATTTCGGTTGTCAAGTCGGCGAATCGTTAGCAGATGGGTATGTATGGCTGAAGATACCCCTTTTCTGTCAAATAAGTGAAAGCGTATTACAGAAGCTGCAAAGTAATCATAAACTGTGTGAACAGAAATAAGAGCCATTGGTGAGACCACATTGCTAAGTTGTGCACCTGTAAAAACTCATTCGGATGGACTAATCAACGTACAAGGCAGGAAACTTCGTAAGTTAAAACAATATTAGCTTAAGAAAATGCAAGGGCATTGCACTGCTTGAGGGCACTGTCTAAGGTAATGCGTGTACCATATATATATATATATATATATATATATGTATATATATATATATATA